>JAOYND010055335.1:0-11479 GCA_025802135.1 Lagerstroemia fauriei | reverse complement strand
CATGGTCTTGTTTTTGCAGGAACACGACCTTGTTTTGCAGAGAAGAAGAACGGGATGCTCTCCTTGAATTCAAGCAGTCTCTTCGTTGGGACCCACCGAACTTGCTTAGAGCGTGGGAAGGCAAGGGGAGCTGCTGCCAATGGAAAGGCGTGGGCTGCGATCCGAGGAGCGGACACGTCATCAAGCTTGAATTACTGCCACTGTCGGCAGAACCGTTGTTTAACTTCGAGATGAAGCCATTCTCTGCATCCGAGTTGAGCCCTAGTCTCCTGAAGTTGAGATTCCTGAGCCACCTCGACCTCAGTGGATTTCAGTTTTCACAGGAAACTGCTGCTATCCCTGAATTCTTAGGTTCCATGAAAAAGCTAAGGTTCCTCAACCTTTCTCGGATACGTCTTTCGGGACCTAATCCTTACCATCATTTGGGAAATCTTACCAGCTTGGAGGTCCTTGATCTCCAAGTGGCTGAATTCTCCATAGATGATGTTCGGTGGATCTCTCACTTGGTAAGCCTCAAGTACCTTGACATGAGCTGGGTTTCTGCAGCAAAAGTGCACGATATTATGCAAGTATGCAGCATGCTTCCTTCTCTATCATATTTATCATTAGCACATTGCAGTCTTAATCAGTCCCATCTTCCACATGCTAGAGTCTTTAATACCAGCTTCTTTCCGAATCTTTCTCACCTAGACCTCTCTGATAATTCTTTCCAAGGTTCAATTCCCAGCATGTTTCAAAACACGACTTCTCTTAGCTACCTTGATCTGTCATCTAACCAATTTGATTCTTTCGAAAGCCCCTTCTGGTCGAGTCCCAGGCTTCAATACCTAGATTTGTCAGGGAATGGATTCCAAGGCCAACTACCCGGGGTGCTGCAGAATATGACTTCTCTTACTTTTCTTAATCTGGCGAGAAATAACTTCTCTTTGGTTCCATTCTGGTTTATCAATCTCAAGAGCCTCGTCCATCTTGATCTTAGTGCTAATTATTTTGAAAACTTTCAAGGAGGATTCCCACTCCTAGTAAGAGAAAAATGTGACCTGAGCTACCTAAATCTGGATGGTAGCCAGTTTACAGGAGAAATGACCGCAGGAGACTCCATGTGGTTCTGTGCATCTAACTTGGAGTCATTCAGTGCAAGTGATAACCAGTTTCACGGTAAATTGCCTGATTGGTTAGAAAACATGAGAAGGATGAAATATCTGAGGCTCAACAACAATTTATTCACAGGTCCTATCCTCGATACTTGGGGAAATCTGTCCAGCTTGATAGAGATAGATATTTCTACAAACCAGTTGCACGGTGCCATTCCTGAGGTCTTGGGCCAATTACAGTCCTTGCAGTCATTGCAACTCTACAATAACTTTCTAAATGGCACAATCCCGGAGAGCATTGGGCAGCTTCTAAACCTTCAGATTCTGGATTTTTCGGGTAATTCCTTGGAAGGGGTAGTTTCCGAAGTTCATTTTGCAAATCTCTCAAAGTTGCTATGCCTCTACCTTAGCGACAACAATTTGCTTATTGAAGTGGATTCTGATTGGAAGCCTCCATTCCAACTCTTGGCCATTAGATTGAGATCCTGCAAATTCGGTACTCAACTTCCACGGTGGCTACGCACGCAAGGCTCTGCTTGCACATGGGATCTCTCTGATACTAATATTGTAGGGGAACTGCCAGAATGGTTTGGTGATCTTCTTTCAGATGTTAAAGCTGTAGGGGGATGGCCAGAATGGTTTGTTGATGTTGAACCTGACGGTGCCCATTTAGACCTGTCTAACAACCAGATTTCAGGGCTGCTCCCAAATTTATCTACATTACCAGCTTCTTTAGATCTCTCCTACAACCAGATTTCTGGGCTGTTTCCAAATATCTCTCTATTGGCAGAGAGATTATATCTCTCTCACAACCAGATTTCAGGGCCGATCCCACGTTCCTTAGCATTAACAGGATCTTTAGATCTTTCCTACAATCAGATTTCAGGACCGGTTCTAAATTTAACTGTGTCTGAGGGATCTTTAGATCTTTCTCACAATCGGATTTCAGGACAGATTCCTACTGCTTTTGAGTTCATTGGACAGTTAGATCTCTCATACAATCAGATCTGGGGGCCGATTCCGAATTTGTCTGCATTTGGGTCGTCCTTAGATCTATCCTTCAACATGATTTTAGGGCCAATTCCTGCAAATACTGGCGACTCTTCTCTAGAATTTTTGTTTCTCAACGACAACCTCATAACAGGTCCAATACCTACATCATTGTGTGTTGCAGAACAATTGCTGATGCTAGATCTTTCAAGAAACAAACTATCTGGCAGTATCCCCAACTGTTGGGAAAATGGGAGCTCTGGTCCATCTTTCATAGATCTGTCATCCAATAACTTGTCTGGACTGATTCCTAGTTCGTTATGGAATATCTCTCAACTCATGTCATTGCACTTGAATAATAACAGCCTCCATGGACACCTTCCTATGGTCTCACAATGTTCAGGCACATTGAAAGTTTTGGACATTTGAGAGAATAACATTGATGGGGATATACCTGCATGGGTCGGGAAGGACCTTTATTCCTTGCGAATTCTAAGATTGCGAAATAATCAATTCAATGGAAGAATACCTTCAGAACTATGCTTGCTCCCTGATTTGCATGTGTTGGATCTGGCATTCAACAAATTAGAAGGAATAATTCCAAACTGTCTTGGCAATGTCAGCGGCATGATGCAAGTTGCTTCCCCTGACAAAGACTTCAGCACAAGGATCCAGCCTTGGTATTATGAGCAGCTGGTGGTGGTCACAAAAGGAGCAGATATTGAATATACCACCAACCTGCAATTTGTAGTTGCTCTAGACCTCTCAAGCAACAACTTGGTTGGTTCGATCCCAGAGAAACTGACACGCCTCAGGGGATTAATCGCTCTGAATCTGTCACATAACTATCTCTCTGGGGAGATCCCAGAGAAAATTGGTGACATGAATTTTTTGGAGTCTCTTGACTTATCGAACAATCAACTATCAGGGATGATTCCATGGAGCATTTCAGATCTGACAATGTTGAGTTACTTGAATTTGTCGAACAACAATTTGTCCGGGAGAATTCCAGAAGGCAATCAGCTGGATACCCTTTATCAGCCTGGGAAGTCCATCTACAATGGGAATCCTCTACTTTGTGGTGATCCGCTGCCAAACAAATGTCCAGGTGATGAGGTGCCTGTAACTCCAAGAACCCCAATCGAAACAATACATGGAGATGATCAGATTCGTTGGAGAAGGTAATCTTTTATGGAGTGACTGCGATGGGGTTCATGACCGGTTTTTGGGGAGTAATTGGAATTCTAGTAATCAAGAAGAATTGGAGAGCTGCCTACTTCAAGTTTGCTGAAGAAATAGCCAACAGGGTTTATGTGGTGATTACAGTGAAGGTGACCAAGTTGAAGAGAAGGATGAGGAGCACTTGAACAAGCAGGAGGCACCAGGCTGCTTTTCATATATTTTGCTGTCCCTCTCTCTCTATCTCTCTCTCTCTCTCTTCCTCCTTGCATTCACTTTACTTGGAAGCTGAAAGTCTGTAATTTACTTTTGAAAGCGTGCTCATCTTCTGTTTCTTTTGTTGGCCAGTCCAAGCATGAAGCTTTTAATAAACGTCGACAGATGTCATATACATGTGCAAAATATTTACTAGCTCTTGTATTGTTGTTGCTGCACCGACGTGCAGGTTGTTTCTGTGGTTCAATCAATCATCAGTGGCCACCGGTCCTAGCACAAAGCAAACACAGTTCTGCTTTTTCATTGTATTGCCAGAAAGAAATCAAAGTACCATAAACGATATGGAGATAAGCCTTGAAGTGAATACTTTTCAAATTATTATTTTCAAAATCTAGTTTTTTTCCCTGTTCTTTTCTTCTCGGTAAATAAGTGAGTTCAATCAACTAACAATCAAAAGAATGGTGAGATCAAACCTAGGAGGCTAGGACCTCTAGATCATAGGTCGAGAACGGTACTAATTATACCAAGATCTCTTTCTCATGTTCATTATTTTTTAAATTGTTTTTACATGTGTGATTTTTATGAATCCTAATTTTTTCCTATGTATAATAAATATATCTCCTGGGCTGTCAGAAGTATTGTGCTGTGGACCTGTTGGACATTGGAAAGGATTCGGCGGCCCAATGATCAGTTCCAGCGGACCTGGAGAGTTATCCTCCTCTCTTTGGATCAATCAACTCTGCACGTTGTTCCACTTTGGGGTTCTGACAATGAAAGTAATTTTTTCCATTGCGCAACAAGATTTCTTAAATATTTGATCGAGGAAAGTACGGGTTATCGAATTAGTTATTCTATAGACATGTCACCGCTTGTGCTGGTTTTTTTACTGTGACATTAATTAGTTGAATTTATAATTGAAAATGTTTTAATTCATATAATTCGTATATACTCTATACAAACACACACACAAAAACACATTACTGATGTGTAAAATAGACTCTTTTTTTCTCCGAAAATAAAATGAAATAGCTGCTTTCGATCTTAGCTCATATATATATATGAAATTAAATCCACATTGCATAATCGAGTTTATTGGGTTCTGCTTTCGATGGGTGATGGTGATATACGCAACTTCCATGAAAGAAGACAATTCTAGAAACGATAAGTTTTTAGGTTACGTTCGATAGGCATGAATCGCATGAAATAGAATGGAAAGTGGTCATACTTTTGGAAAGCTGATATGGACCATACACCAATACCCGACCCGAATCCTGAGAACGAGGTACATGGGGATGACCCAACCGCGTGCACACTGGGTACCCCTGGACATATGCATGTCGGGTACCCCGGACATGGGAAAGACCCGACCGCGTGCACACCGGGTACCCCTAGACATGGGGATGACCCGACCACGTGCACACCGGGTACCTCCGGATATATGCATATCGAATACCCTCGGACATATCAAGTACACCCAAACATAGGCACGTCAGGTACCCTGGACATGCACACGTCGGGTACCGCGTGCACGACCCGCATGCCTAACACCCGGCTTAGCGCGGACCAAGCTTCCTCCCGTGCGAGGCACGTGGAGGACAGACTGACGTTAACCTTCCATACAAACTCGATCTATAAATACGCCCCTCGGGGCCAGGTAAGGGAGAGAACCACTCTCACTCCATATACTCTCCCTCTCCTCTCTTCCATTATTCTTATTTAGATCCCGTCTTAACTTAAGCATCGGAGAGCCTTTCCGGGGAGTCACCCCGGACTTGACTTTTTGCAGGTTTCTCGCCGGAGTCAACAATCCTGCCGCCCCTCTTCGCCTGACCGGAGTTTGTCCGACCCAATAGGCCACCCAAGGTACCTATCAAAAGCATTCAATGCTTTATATAATCTTGGTGTTCCTTTCAACTCGGGAGGATGATCCTATCTCTTCAAGGACACGGAGATTGTCACTGTTCATGTACGTATTTTAAATCCAAATTCATGTAATCAAGTCTTGGTTTCTACTTTCAAGTTTCAAAGTCAAGTCTGTTGATTTCTGCCTTTTATGGGTGATGGTGACATATGCAACTTCCATGATAGAATTTGAAGACCTTTTCAAAGAAATGAATTTTCAGCATCACAAAGTATACTACAGTGGCTGGCTGGCGGACGAGGAACAGCTCCATGAAAATAACTATTAACTACAGTGTAATGTACACGATTGGTGTAGGAAATACGCTATTATGATACGTTTGGTTCACATGAATAGAATAAATATGAATAACGAAGAGTGTGGGGAATATAGTCAAATAGGGAATAAAAATAATGTTTGATTAGATAGAATAAAGTGATATGAAATAGAGTATTTAAATATAAAAAAAAGTAAAATTACCCTTCATGTATATGTATTATTAATATTATTTTATTTTTATGAAAAACAAAATTTTAAAAAATTATTAAAAAAATCATGAACAGTGCCAGTGCACTGTTCATTGTCTTCCACCTGCACGGAGTAAAGGGACGGGTTCAGCCGAGCCCCAGCCGTCGACCCTCGGAGTCGAGGAGAATTGGGTCTGATTACCGCTACTTTTAAAAATAATTTACAAAATACGATTTGGTGGAAAGTACTTTCGATGGGTGATGGTGATATACGCAACTTCTATAATGTCACGACCCGAAAATTCAATAAAATTTTTCCTAATTTATGGATATCGAAAAATTATAAAAATATAAATGTCATATAACTTTAGAAAATATCTAAAATTCGTAATTATATACTGCAATACAATTTTTGGGCTGTGACATATAATACAAAACTATATTAATACCCAAAATAAATCAATATCAGGAATAACTTCTATAGAAAAAATCTTCAATTGATTCCCCTCTAACAAAAAGTTACATCTGCTCGCCGTATCGACTCGATAAACCTCAAGTTTATCTATAAAAATAATATGCGGAATGTGTGAGCCGCATCTCAGTAAGTGCTCAATTCTAAAGTAAAATGAATTATATATATATATAAGTAACTCGTTACATATCAAATAACCTATTACCGTCCAATTCAACTTATATCACTTATTAAATTCACACTTATACGTACCTTATCTTAGCTTTCATCCATCATTACATTCCGACATCAAATCTCAACAATTGAATCCACATTACTATAACTCAATGTCACAGTAATATGGATGCACGTATATCAGTCAACACACTTCCATAGCACGCAATCTAAATAATTCAATCTCAAACCATATACAAATCATATCAATATAGATAACACATTCATGTCCAATGTAATTCCATATTCAAGAACTTAAACAAGTCGATCTTAATCACACATAAATCACATCAATCACCTCAATTACAATTCTATATTAAGGAACTCAATAGCTGATGCATCGGACTTGACAAACAATTAGTATAGTCATGGGTCACATTTCTCTTATGACATGGATTTGGCGGTATCGATACTCCTTTCTCTGATGAAACCGTGACCCCGTATCATGATCGATATTAATCTTCCTCCCAATCTCCTGGTGCCATTCATTTACACACCACACTTCACGGGGGCCGCTCATTATCCTCTGGCAGTAAGAGCACATTTTTTTAATTACCTTTTTTTATAACTTGATGGAAAACCAATGGTAAATTACCTCGCAAATATCAGCAGTAAATTAGATATATTGCTTTCCACTTTTCTTTATCTTTTCTTTTTTTGGCTCATTTCTACTCCGTCGGCTTAGCGGTCACCATGACTACACTCAATTAATTCACATCAATGTAATACAATCGGCAATACAATCAGAATAACAATACATATACCCAGAATCAAGACATAATTAAGCCAAGCCTCCCAATCACAATAAATTTAGATATTCAATCAATAACACCCCGAGCAATACATTTAATATACTACAATAAAGATAATATAATATAATTAACATCAATATGTATATATTCATACACTAAATCACAGTAAAAATAAATCAATAAATCACACTTAAATCACATATTCAATTATTTATCACAGCATGTAGCATATAACCCTTCTTATACTACATATATTTATATCATTTACAATAGAAAAAATACTCACAAAAAATCTCATCAAAGTAATCCATCTGACCGAGTCTCTGAGACGTAAAGAATCTGCTCCATCTATCCCTTCAACAACCACATCCCTCAAATAATCAATAAGTATTAAGAAAACAATACAACACAGTGTCTTATCAATTGCAAATTTTAGAAAGAATATAAAGTTCTTCCTTGGCTATTTAACCATTTAATAAATATCACACATGATAAATAGTAATATTTGTAATTGTAATTCTGCATACCTTTTTGCTTAACCAATATAACATGCCTATTCCCATAATTTAACACATTAACAAATAAAATACAGAGATTATAACAAATCAAAAATTATAAAATTTAGTATATTCATCTACATCGATCCATAAACTCTCTAATCATTCCTCTTAAATTAATGAACAATTATACCCTATTATTAGTATAATCAATTAAATAGTCAAGACTCAAAGAAAACAACTCTTAGCCAGGCTTAAGCAAGACTAATGGAAAGAGATTTAATTAATTGACAGTAACATGATCAAGGAAAGAGGAATTTCCATAAATGCTAAAGCATATTAATAAATCTAGAACTTAAATGATGCTATCATTTAGCTCTTGAATTCACTAGGTAAACTCTTCTAATTCTTACTTAGCAGAATCAAAAATATTCAAGAAAACAAAGCTCAAATAGTGTATAAAGAAAACGTGAAATAATCTACATACCTATGAACTACCTCTTCTCATTTCTTCAAAAATCTTCTCCAACTATATATTCTCTTGAATAAATGGAGTTAAAATATGAGTAATGAAGAGCCAAATTTCTTTTACATTACAGAAATCGCAAATTCAAAATATCATCAAAATTCGTAGAAGAAAATTATAAATGAAACTTGAACTCACCTAAGTGACTAAAACCCCGAAAAGAAACCCGAACTTCATGCTCCATTCCCTTTCCTATCTCTTGCTTAACTCACCCTCTCTCTCGGCTCCTTGCTGCTCTTGTCCCTCCCTTTCTGAGTTTGCCCAAAAATAAAATTAAAAAAAATGAACAGAGGGCAGATATTTACAAGGGGAGAGAGCGGTGGAATGAATATGCACAAAGGGATTTGATTGATTGAAGTTTAATGGGCTTGAATTAAATCTTGTGGGTCATGCGCTTATCTTAAGGGCCTTATGGGCTTTAACTACTAAGCTAATAGGCTTTAAGCCCCTTTATTTTGTGTTTATAAATATATTTTATTTGCCATGCACATCTATAGATATATATAATTAATTTTTAGCTCTCACACATGAAAGATGACAATTGTAAGAACACTAAGAACACTAAGAACAGGAAACACAAGGTGCTTTTAGGTTACATTTAGTAGGCATGAATCGCATAAAATAGAATGGAAAGTGGTCACAATTTTGGAAAGCATTCAATGCTTTATATAGTCTTGGTGTTCCTTGCAACTCGAGAGGATGATCCTATCTCTTCATGGACACGGAGATTGTCACTGTTCATGTACGTATTTAAATCCACATCATGTAATCAAGTCTTGGTTTCTACTTTCAAAGTCAAGTCTGTTGATTTCTGCCTTTTATGGGTGACGGTGACATATGCAACTTCCATGATAGAATTTGAAGACCTTTTCAAAGGATTGAATTTTCAGCTGTCACAGAGAAAACTACTGTGACTGGCTGGTGGAGGAGGAACAGCTTCATGGAAATAACCTACACTGTGATATTAATATACACGACTGGTGTCGGGGAAATAGACTATTAATGTTTTCTTCAAAAGTAAAATTAAACTATTTAACAAAAAATGGTTAAGTATAGTTAGTACTGCTCTCACCCGGTGGTTTAGAGATTTTGGGTTTAATCTTACACATGAGACTTCCCGTACTATTTTTATCATCTCTTCTTTCGACCCTTTTTAAACCTATGCACCTCCTTTGTATACCGAAAAAAAAAACAAAAAAAATTTAAACTGCTTCATGGCAACGATGATCACGGGGGGATGGACTCTACTTTTGGGGTCAAGTCTGCTGATGAGAACAGCTCATTCATCTTCCCATACTTTTCCATCGCAAAAGACTTGTCATGCAATTCCAAAAGTAATAAGGAATCTATATCTATACTATATATTAAACCTGATGTACTTCAAGCATATGACGACACCTGTCCAAACTATTTTCATTGATATATAATATATTTGTCAATTCTGGTACATATGTGAATGTTTGGTGCAGTGACTCTCCTTTACCTATTTCATACTTAAATTCCAGTTTCAAACTTCTACTTGCACAAAATTTCAAATTTTTTTTCCTTGCCGTAAGGGTGCCGCTCTTCTCTCCATTTTCCTTTATTTGTTGGGGCTTTGGCCAATAGCATCATATTTTTTTCGGTTTGAGATGTTAGTATCCAAAAGTTCAATGTGCCATGACTAATTTAGTTTGAATTACGAGGGTCTAATAAGGGTAAAGTTCTTCAAGGTGAATCCTCTACATTTACAAGACTCGTACCAAAATTTTGCTTAAGGAAAAGAGATGTTCTAACACCTAACCAATCCACTTTGCTATATTCCACATTATCTTTACTACCTTAAATTCGCAGTATAGCACAAACTCCTTTCCTAGTATTCATAGAAACGCCTTCGGAAGACCGGTTCAAAGGTTGACGCCTTTTCCTTTGTGACGTATCTGCAAGAACATACCTTTTCTAACTATTCATTTGCTCGCTGATGTTCGCCTTTCCCTTTGTGATGTATCTGCAAGATCCATTCCGATGCCAAGCGAGTTCTTATTTTCATTTTCATATGGATGGAATGAATACAGCATCATCAAAGATGATGTGAAAGCTACCACCAGGAAAGGTTAAGCCGTGATTTGGAGCTATAGAGATGTTTCGAATAGTATTTAAATTAGAAAACTGTTCAGTTTGTTAATTTTTGAAACATTGCATTCACACGTAATTAATTGCCTGGTGGGCAGTGATCACTAACTAGCAGTTAACTTTAGCCCAATAACAGAGATCTATTGATCGATACCACGCACATTTTTACCCACAAAATCTCATGTTTCTTATGCATTAATTCACCCTCCCAATAATTTGAATCTTATATACATCAAACAGGGCGGTGGCTTATTCAAGAACGTGTTGGGCTGGCTAATTGGTTTCCGTTGACGGACTCTCGTTTTTCCACCTTCAAGCCAACGATGTGAGAGCGGAGAAAGACATCTATGGCCTTTGGCTTCGATGGAGCCCATATATATATAGCTTCCAATATCATTGCTGAAATCGTCCTTCTCCCGGGGAAGAAAATTTGGCTACTCAGTACTCATTACATATCCCTCTGATAATGGGAATCAGACTGAGATTGATCAGTGCAGTGTTGTTTATCTTAAGCGTCTCCACTTGGCCATGTTTTTGCAGGAACTCGACCTTGTATTGCAGAGAAGAAGAAAGGGATGCTCTCCTTGAATTCAAGCAGAGTATTCAATTGGACCCGCCAAGCTTGCTCCAATCATGGGAAGGCGATGACTGCTGCAAATGGACTGGTGTGGGCTGCAATCCGAAGAGCGGACATGTCATCAAGCTTGAACTTTCCGGGACATATGATTCAGGGTCCAATCCATACCTTCAATTGGGAAATCTTACCAGCTTGGAGGTCCTTGATCTCCAGCTGGCTGGATCCACTGTCGATGATGTTCGGTGGATCTCTCACTTGGCAAGTCTCAAATACCTCGACATGAGAGGTATTTCTGTGCAAGCACACGATGTGATGCAAGTATTGAGCATGCTTCCTTCTCTGTCATATTTATCATTAGCATCTTGCGGACTTACAAATTTCCATCTTCCCGATGCTAGAGTCTTCAATACCAGCTTCTTTCCGAGTCTTTCTCACCTAAACCTCTCTGGTAATTCTTTCCAAGGTACACTGCCCAACATGTTTC
>JAOYND010055232.1:0-11479 GCA_025802135.1 Lagerstroemia fauriei | reverse complement strand
ATGCTCCTCTGTTCAGACCTTCCTTGGAGCAGCAAGGACTCCTCCCCATCTTCCCCTAACTTTCAAAAGCAGATCTCACTCAGTGGATATTTGTCCTCTGCAGAAGCACCTAAACGGGGAGACGAATCTTCTCCTTTTATAACCCCACGATACGGGAGAAGTTTTCTCTCTCTCGCCCCCCTAAAATCTCGCACGTAACCCGTATACAAATTAATAGTATCACGTTGTATCAAAAACAAATAAAATTTAGTTATTTTTAAATTTTTTAAGATTTTATTATAAAATATTAAGATTACTGAATCTTATTAATTTTTAAAACTGTATCAATATTGTCACTTGATGTACCCGTAATCCACAATTCTCTCCCTCGCGCGCCCATAATTTCATAATAAACCTCGTGGTTGTCTTACTTTAAGCATGGCTTTGTATTGGAGACATTATTTAATATAAATTAGACAATAGAATATCTTTTAATATTTTTAGTTTACTTCTTGACTAAATTAGTCGGCTCTTCATTACTTTATGTAAGTTATCTAATTTCTTAATTTAATAAATTTCGTGTTTTGACTTGTAATCTGTAAAGTTTATTTTTCTCTATATTCCTTCTCTCATTCTCCCATCATATTTTAAATTTTATCATGGTGTCAAAGTAATTTGAACCAAACGAGTTCACTGTGACTATCAGTTAAAGCCAACATTTTTTAAAATATATGCAGTAATCACATGGTTTTACCGTGATTATTTATGATGAGCTTATATAGGATGCACTTATTGCCGTAAAACCCAATGGTGCGGTAATTGCTCGACAGGTCAAATGTAGGAATTCTGAAGCACAAGATGAATATAACGTGATAACTCCACGTCCATCATGAGAGGCAATGAGAAATTATTTTTTCAATTAGAAAATAGAATACAAATGAGATCATATCTATGAGATATGTTATTTAACATTTTTATAATTATCTAATCTTTATTTAATATTATTTTAGTATTTTCAACTTTGTCTATTTCTCAAATTAAGTAGTTCTTTAACCCTGCAAATATATTTTTATTTAATGTAATTTTCTTGAATTGTTCAATTTGATAAAATTTGTGATTTTGAGCGATAACCGACCATGTTTATCTCTCACCATAATTCTATTCTCCTCTTGCTGAAGAAAATTTTGCATAGTATCAGAACATGTTACTGTGAGCTTACTCTTTGTCAGACTCGAGTATAGATCCTAAAGAAAAAAGAGAGGCCTCTAACCAGTGTGGCGGAAGAAAAATATCGAACATGGTTCATTAAATCATATCAGATACAGAAGCGAAAGCTCGAGGACGGATAGATGAAAGAAATAAAGCAATCTTGTCGGGGTAATCTGTCCCTCTACACAGTATGGAAGAAAAATGTCTGGATCGATATTAGTTGCTGAGAGCGACTATCTAAGGCATTTGGCAAATCTAGACACATTACCATGTGAAGACTGATGTTGATTATTAACTCATACATCGAAAAGGTAATAAAATAAATCCTTTGAGAAATGGATACCAATACTTATCAGTCTAAATTTTAAATGGATATAATCTCAATCTCTTATAAGTTCGGTAAAAATTTTGTGGCTTAGATTTTAATTATTATATTTGGATTTCAAATGGAAAGTGAAGGAGAAAGTTTGTATATAACATGTATATCACGTGATAGTAATTATAATAGTATTATAAATTACTATAATGTATATCACATTATAGTGATTACAACAGTGTCAAAAATCAATAAAATTTAGTAATATTGTTATTATTTTTTATTTTCATATTTTTATAAAAAATTTTGAAATAATCAAATTTATTAATTTATAATATCACATGACTACTATTAGGTAATATATTAATTATACAGAAACTCACCAAGTGAAGTGTTTGGTGAATCAGTTATATTGTTTTTGGTGAATGCGGTTCAATTGTACGAATCGTCGAAAGTCTCTTCCCACTTCTCCTATCAAGAGAAAGTGTTGAATGCACCGGTTAATAAAATCAAATTACTTTTAGGGTTGATTTTTCTCTTTTAGGTTTTATTAAAAAATTTTAAAAATAATTGAATCTTATTGGCTCATGAAACTATGTTTATTAGGAAATATTATTAGGAAGCATATTATACTGATATTGTTGTAAGTTTGTGTTAGCTCTGATACCATTTGTTGAGGTTCGTCGGTTGCGGAACCCGACACTCGATTACAACTAAAGTCGAGATAGATGATCTACTAGCAAAAAAAGATAAACACCAGGATATACATGGAAAACCTCCGAATGAGTCGAAGTAAAACCACGGGGCAAAGATAGAAGGATTTCACTTTAACAAAGGTTTACAACACATTTTCTCTATAAATAAGGAGTGAACAATAGCAATAACCACTCTCTTATTATAGGAGAAACTACCCTCAATTTAAGGAAGGAAAGACTGAATAATTTAGGGGACTCGCAGATAATTTTCCTCCCTCTAAAACTCTCTCTCTTTCTCAAACTAGGGCTCTCGCTCTCGGCTCGACACCGACCTTCCGTGGGATCACCTTGCCTTGCCAAGAGCCTTTTTTATGATTTGTGGGGGCATCTCTATTTATATAGATTCTTCCCGCCACCCCAAGCATGGTTCTTCCATGTGGGATTGTATGGCTAGCTTTGATGGGATGAATTCCACCGCCTTTGACCAATTTGACTTTCTCCTTTTAAAAAATAAAATAAAAGTGGCTTTACACCACATTTCTTCCATTTAAAGTCACTTTGTAACATTTCAATCCTTTCCACTTTGCCCTTCATGCTGCTTATGTTTCTGCTAGGCCAACGGAGGAACGACACCAATTAAATTTATCACTGTTGACTAACTTGGTTAAGAAATCTGCTAGGTTGTCTCTTGTATGGATTTTCTATCTATCCACACTTTTTTCCTCCACCTTTTCCTAGGCAAAATGATATTTGACCCGTATGTGCTTTGTCTTCGAATGAAATGTTGGATTCCTTGCAAGATGCAAGTCGCTCTGACTATCACAAAAAAGAGTAACCTTCTCTTGATTGCTTCTTTGCTTTCTTCTGTAGCTGGCACGTATTCTGTCTTCGTCGTTGACGTAGTCACGATAGACTGCAGCTTCAAAACCCAACTTACAGCTCCACCAGCAAGAGTAAAGACATAGCCTGTGGTGGACTTACCCTTGTTGAGACCATCTGCATAATCTGAATCAACATAGCCTCTAACAGTAAATTTTGTTCCTCCATAACACAATGCGGCATCCGAGGTACCCTTGACATATCTCAGGATCCTTTTCACAGTATTCCAATGCTCTCTACTAGGATTTGCCATGTGCCGACTGACCGCTCCCACTGCTTGTGCAATGTCTGGTCTAGTGCACACCATAGCAAACATCAAACTACCCACTGCCGATGCATACGGTACTCGAGACAATTCCATCCTTCCTGCTTCGTCGCTAGGGCTCATACTGGAGGATAACTTGAAATTAATAGGAAGAGGGGTAGAGATTGGCTTACACTCTTGCATGTTGAAGCGCTGCAAGACCTTCTTCAAGCAGTTCTTCTGGGATAGCCAAATCTTCCTATTATTTCTGTCTCGATAAATTTGATCCCAAGAATCTTGTTTGCTGGTCCCAAGTCCTTCATATCAAACTCCCTAGCCAACTGAGCCTTCAATTCTGAAATGTGATCTTTGTTGGGGCCTGCTACCAACATGTCGTCAACATACAACAGTAGAATAATAAAACCACCACCACTAAATCCCTTGTAGTACCAACAAGGATCTGCACTCAATCTGTTGTATCCAAGGCTCCTGATGAAGGAATCAAATCTCTTATACCAACATCTAGGCGCCTGTTTGAGACCCTATAGAGATTTGTTCAACCTGCAAACCAAGTTCTCTTTTCCTTTTTTCTTCGAAACCATCTGGTTGGAGCATATAAATCTCTTCTTCAAGTTCACCATGAAGAAATGCAGTTTTCACATCCAACTGCTGTAAGTGCAAGTCTGATGTAGCACACATTGCCAGGACTACTCGAACTGTTGTAAGCCGAGCAACAGGAGAAAATATCTCGTTGAAGTCAACACCTTCTTTCTGAGCAAATCCTTTCACCACCAGTCTAGCACGTAACCGCTCCACTTGGTCATTGCTATCACGTTTGATCTTATACACCCACTTGTTACCGATAGCCTTCCTTCCTTGTGGTAGCGGAACAAGATCCCATGTTTTATTTTTATGAAGGGCTTCTACTTCTTCCTGCATTGCTGCCATACATTGAGAAGCTTCTGGGCTTTTAATACCTCATGGAAAGTTGATGGCTCTCCATCCTCTGTTGAAGGCAGTATGCAACATTACCCTCCACAGTATAATATGAGTGCCAAGCTAGTTCTTTCCTCTCCCGAGTTGACAGTCTAACTTGCGGAGTTGTAAACTCAGCTTGCTCTTCTTCCTCATCCTCCGGTGCAGCTTTAGAAGAATCTGATCATTCTGTTCTTATCGATCTTCAGCATGAACTACAGTAGTCTATGTTTTCTCATCTGAAGTGCTATCATCTTCCCTTACTTGCACTTTATCCTCTGAGAAGATCACGTCCCTGCTAATGATCGCCTTGTGGGCAGTGGGATCCCACAGGCGGCACCCCTTGACTCCATCAGCATACCCTAAGAAAACACATTTTCTGGATTTTGGATCCAACTTTGATTTTTTCTTGGTGTTGTACATGACGTATGTGGGACTTCTGAACGTATGTAAATGAGAATAATCCACTGGCTTACCAGTCCACATCTCCATCGGTGTCTTCAAATCAATTGCGGTTGATGGCGACCAATTGATCACATAGCTGGCGGTTTTGACTGCCTCTGCCCAAAAGGATTGGGCTAATCCCACAGTTCTCAACATTGCTCTTGTTCGTTCCAACAGGGTTCTATTCATCCGCTCTGCTACTCCATTCTATTGTGGAGTATATGGCACCGTGAGTTGTCTCTTGATACCTTCTCGTCGACAGAAGCTGTTAAATTCTCCACCTGTATATTCTCCACCATTATCTGTCCTTAAGCATTTTGTCTTCTTCTCAGTTTCTACTTCTACCTGCACTTTGAATACTTTGAAAACAGAAAATACATCCATATTTGCTTTGATTGGATACACCCAACATCTCCTGGAGTAATCATCAATAAAAGATATAAAGTACCTAGCACCTCTTAGGGATGTAACCGGTGCTTGCCAAACATCTAAGTGGATCAGGTCTAGGATACCTCATTTCTGGCACCTGAACTGCCAAACTTCAATTTGTACTGTTTACAGACGAGACAATGCTCACAAAATGGCAGTGAAATCTTTTTGAGCCCTGGAAGAAGGTTCCGTTCAGCGAGAAACCTCAAACCTCGTTCTGACATGTGGCCAAGCTTCCGGTGCCACATCATCGTTGATTCTTCTACTAAACCTATTGATAGAATAGATGCTTCTCCTTCCAGCAGTGTTTCTCCTTTAAGCATGTACAGGTTGGCTGCTATCTTTTCTGCTTTCATTACCACAAGCGCACCTTTCACTATTTTCAAGATCCCATCCAGAATATGGGTTTTGCACCCACTACCATCTAATTGTCCTAAAGACAATAGAATCTTCCTGAGGCATTTGACATGTCGTACCTCCTAGATGGTGCGAATTGTACCGTCGAACATATTTATTTTGATAGTACCAATACCAGCGATCTCCAAGGCATGATCATCACCCATGAACACAGATCCTCCTGAGATAGGTTTATACTGGTGGAACCATTCACTCTGTGAGGTCATATGCCATGTAGCTCTAGAGTCCATAAGCCAGACATCGGAGTAATGTCTTCTGCCTTCAACAACAGTAATTGTCTCACTGCATAGAATTTCACTCTCATATGAGGTCCTTGCTACACAACTCTGAGATTTTGATTCAGGGTCTTTACCTTTGCCCTCGTCCTTCTTGAGAAACCGACACTGCTTCTTGAAGTGCCCTTTCCTGCCACAGTGATAACCCCTGACATCTTTCTTACTTTGAGACTTTGACCTACCTTTGATTTTGGCTCCCACTTGAGCCACGTTCCATAGACCTTCCTCTCATCACCAAGCCTCAACTTGTTGAGGGCTTCCCATCCTGTCCTCCTTACTTTTGCGCCGACTTTCTTCCTCAAGAACCGCAACTGCAATATCGTCGAAGACTAGGACTTCCAAGTTGTTGGTCAAATTGACGATGAGTTGATCATATGAATCAGGTAGACTTTGACCCATCTCTATATTATGCCCCATTGCTGTGAGTTGTGAAAACAGAGTATTCAGGGTGTTGATGTGGTCGGTCACTGTCGTCGACTCCATCATCCGAAGGGTGTAAAGCCTTCTCATCTAGAGGATTTTGTTGTGTTGTGACTTGGCCTCGCACAACTTTGTTAGAGTATCCGAAATGTCCTTGGCTGTTTTCTTCTCTGCAACACTTGACAATACTGCATCTGCTAATGCTAGGTGCAAATTAGCAACAGTGTTGCCATTCATCTTGGACCACGTTTCATCGTCAAGCTCGATGGGCCTTTCTCCAATTGCCGCCAGGGAATTAGCTTTTCTCAGAACGGCCTTCATCCTCATTTTCCACAATGAGAAATTATTCCTATTGAACATTTCTATCTCGTACTTCGTTGCCATACTTAGTGGTGCCTCCCTCCCACTAATCGAATTTAAAAGTAGCACAGAAGATCAGCTACTAACCTGGAGCTCTGATACCAATTGTTGAGGATCGTCGGTTGCGGAACCCGGCACTCGATTACAACTGAAGTCGAGATAGAGGATCTACTAGCAGAAAAAGATAAACACCAGGATATAGGTGGAAAACCTCCGAACGAATAAGAGTAAAACCACGGGGCAAAAATAGAAGGATTTCACTCTAACAAAGGTTTACAACACCTTCTTTCTATAAATAAGGAGTGAACAATAGCAATAACCACTCTCTTATTATAAGAGAAACTACCCTCAATTTAAGAAAGAAAAAACTGAATAATTTAGGAGACTCATAGATATTTTTCCTCCCTATAAAACTCTCTGTCTTTCTCAAACAAGGGCTCTCGCTCTCGGCTCGTCACCGACCTTCCGTGGGATCACCTTGCCTTGCCAAGAGCGTTTTTTATGATTTGTGGGGCCATCTCTATTTATAAAGATTCTTACCGCCACCCCAAGCATGGTTCTTCCATGTGGGATTGTATGGCTAGCTTTGATGGGATGAATTCCACCGCCTTTGACCAATTTGACTTTCTCCTTTTTTTTTAAAAAAAAAAAGTGGCTTTACACCACAGTTTGGGTAGTTAGGATAGCTGTAATCTTCGATATTTATTTTCCATGATTCTCTTGATATGTTACTTCTTTTATTCAGCCACTGGCTTGTATATATTGACCTCTACACATTTTTAATAAACATATCGTTCAACCCCAAATTATTCTTGATTCTTTTAAATTTTATATGGTATCAAAGCGGATCTTGTTTAACCCTCCTTGTGTCCTTCAATTCTGAATCTCTCATTGTTCAATCCTTCTTGCCGTCATCTTCTTCTGAGCATGTCAATGGCAAAGCAAAGTGAATCTCCTTCAATCATCATTCCTTCATCCTTCACGCTCGATAATTCCGATAGCCTGTGCTAATTTCCTGTCTGTTGAATGGAAGCAATTATCTAACGTGGTCGTGAGGAATGAAAAATGCTCTTCATGTAAAAATAAGCATGGATTTATCGATGGCATAATTAAGAAGCCTAAAGACAGCGATCCACTCATCGACCAATGGATGGTTTGCAATTCGATGTTGATTGCTTGGATCTTCAACACTTTGGAAAAGGGCTTACAAGTCACTATGGCACACGTAGATGATGCCAAAATATTATGGGAAGATCTAAAGGAACGTCATTCTCAAGGTAACCGGACTTGAATTTACCAGATTAAGTCTCAAATTTGTCTTATGAAGCAAGGTGGAAAAATGATCTCGGAGTATTACTCCAAATTGAAGGGTCTTTGGGACGAATTCGAAAATTATCTCGAGCTTCCCATGTAGACGTGTGGAGCTGCAGTTCAAGCAAGCACACACTAGGAACATGAGAAGATATATCAATTTTTGATGGGGCTTAATTCAGAATATGGCACTACACCTTCAAATATTCTTAGCATGGAGCCACTTCATTAAGTAGAATTTATTCTACTATTATTCACGATGAACAACAAAGGGTCATTTCTCAAGCAACGAAACTAGGAGACGTGGCCTTTGTGGCCAAAGGAAACAACAACTGCATGAATTATTGGGATAGGCTATCTTGTAATTTCTACGGGCGAGATGGGCACTTCCAAGCCACATGCTGGACTTTACATGATTATCCAGACTGGGCTGACCACCAAAACAGAGATAACAATCAGCCTAGAGTTGAACGTGGGCTGAATCGCGGCCACCCCATGCAGACAAGCCCAGGAGAGGGGCTGGAAACTCCTTCTGGCATTGACAACAGTCATGGCCATAGAATAGGCCAAGGCAGAATCAACATGGGCCTAGACAAAATCAGCAGGCTCATTCTGCCCAATATCCTGCCCAGCAAGCATCCGGGCTTCCTCTATTCAAAAAGCTAATTCAATACAGAATGCGGCCCTCCCTCCAGTCCAAGTCGATGCCAATAGAGTCGTTGTTGCAAGGAGTCAATCTGACATGTTCTCAATTCGTGGATTGTCCGATTCACAGTTCAAGCATCTTCTTAACATTTTGGGACTAATGAAAATGATTCTCATCCCATGTCTGGTAACTGTTTTATTTCAGTTAATAATATGACAGGTTGTTCGAATCTACTTAAGAATCCGAGAATAATTGAAGATTTTTCACCGGTTTATATACGTAATGGGAGGTCATTGCATGTGACACATGGGAGAATCTGATCTTCTGGGTCAAATTTGTTTAAAAGACGTGTTATTAGTGCCCGATTTTACTTGTAATTTAATTTCTGTTGGAAGACTTATTGCTGATATGAATTATCGGGTAATATCTCACAAGATGGTTGTCTCATACAGGACCACATTTCGAGGATGATGATTGGAGTTGGTGAGTATGAAAGGGGGTCTACTATCTACGAATACGTGGCTCATTCAGATGTGGTATGTACGTCCAAAAGAGATGATGGGTTATGGCATATGAGGCTTGGGCATTCGGTGGCCAAGTTAGAATAAGCGGATTGATTTAAGTTTAGGTGAGAAGTTGAATAAAGAATGTGATGTTTGCCATCGGGCGAAACAAACTCGTTCCAAGTTTCCACATAGTATTAATAAAGCCACTATTTATTTCAGCTAGTCCATTGTGTTTCATAGGACCCATATAAAATTCCTTCCTTTTCTGGAGCTCGCTATTTTCTCTCCATAGTTGATGACTGTATCAGGGGCATTTGGCTTTACCTACTACGAGAAAAGTATGAAGCAAAACGTTATCTCATGGGATTTGTAATTTGGTTAAAAATAAATTTGATCGAACTGTCAAAATTATCCAAAGTTACAATGAGTTCGAATTTTTGTCAAAAGAATTACATGATTTCTTTCTGGAGAAGGAATTACTCACCAAACGAGCTGCGTGGACACCCTTCAACAGAATGGTCGAGTAGAAAGGAAACATCGTCATATTTTGAACATGGCACAAGCTCTACTCTTTCAGGCCTCTTTTCCGGTTGAATTCTGAGGTGAGTGTGTTACTCAGCCGCCCATTTAATAAATCTCACACCAACTCTTCTTTTATCGAGTTCGAGCCCACATGAAGTTATTTTCAAAAAACCACCAGATTTCTCTCATTTACGAGTTTTTGGATCTCTTTGTTATGCAAAGTCTCGAACCTAAGATAAATTTGGAAAATGATCGAGATGATGTGTTTTCACTGGTTATCCTTTTGGTAAAAAGTTGTGTATACGACCTTCAATCTTGAGAAATTTTTGTGAAGGGAGACGTAATCTTTTATGAACATGTCTTCCCTTTTTCTTCACCACCTGAACTTGAAGAGTAAAGTAGCAATTGCACACTGACCCAGCTGGCCCGGTCCAATTATCTGATGGACGTTTGAGATTCGAAGGGCCACCACGATAGGGGAAGCTTGATTCGGCCATTAGTCCAATCAACATAGCAATTGGGCCTCGACAGAATAGCTCTCTAAGCTCTAGACTCAATCAGAGGGCCGTGATTGGCCCCAAACTCACAACTGACTCAAGACATGTTGAGGTCTCAAAATCAAAGATGTTGGGCCAGTTGGATCCAGTTGAAGCAGCGTCGGTTGTGCTAGAAAACATACATGAGCCCACTTTGTTGGATGGCTCACTTGACAACACAATCGATAGGGCTTATGGCCGAATAGATCAAGCAACAAATGAGCCCAGTCACCATTCAGTCTCGAATGAATCAACCAGAATTGCTAGTAATTCATATGGGGAAGTATGTAAATCATTGAGATATAGATGGATGCAACCTGATTGTCAGATTATGTTTGCCACACTTCAAAAACATCCCCCTCGCTCACTCACTCCATCAAACTCCTCGGGTACGTGTCACTCTATTGAGATTTTCCTTTCCTATGAGAATATATTTAATCAGTATTTATCGTATTCGGCTACAATTGACTCTAATAGTGAGCCCAAAAATTATAGATATGTAGTACGATGGCGTACAGCAATGGTAGAAGAAATCTGTGCACTCGAGGAAAATGGCACATGGAGTATCCAACCGTTACCTCCCGGTAAAAGTCTAGTGGGTGGCAAATGGGTCTACAAAATTAAGCGTCGGGACGACAGGACTGTTGAACGGTATAAGGCACGTTTGGTTGCTAAGGGATTTACTCAAGTTGAAGGCATTGATTTTCATGAAGCATTCACTCCAGTCGCGAAGCTTGTCACGGTCCGATGCTTATTAACCGAGCAATTTCCAAAGGATGGGAAATACACCAGATGGATGTTCATAATGCCTTTTTACATGGTGTTCTGGAGGAAGAAGTATACATGGATTTTCTTCCACGCAAGGGAACTATGTCTCCTGTATAAGTCTTTGTATGGACTTCGTCAGGCCTCAAGAAATTGATTTTTGAAATTTGCTGATGCACTTCAATAGTTTGGCTTCGTGCAAACAAGTGTTGATCACTCTCTCTTTACTCTTATAAGCATTAATTTATTTCTTGCAGTGTTGGTCTATGTTGACGATATGCTTGTCATGGGGAATGATCCGGACTTTTGTGCCACTTTTAGGCGATATCTCGGTACTTGCTTTCGTCTTAAGAATCTAGGTCCGCTCTGGTCTCTTTCTAAGCTAGCGCAAATATACCCTTGATCTTCTTACTGAATTTGGAATGCTTGGATCCTGAACATCTTATTTTCCCATGGAGCAGCAACACAAGTTATTGATAATACCATAGAAGTTATCTTTTAAACACACTTTTAGACCTTAGATACTAAGCTTAAACATGCATTCCACTTAG
>JAOYND010055134.1:0-11484 GCA_025802135.1 Lagerstroemia fauriei | reverse complement strand
GAATTAGCCACTTTCAAAGTTATAGGACTCAATTGCCAAAAATGATAAAGTTATAGGACCTCTGTTGTCATTCTCCCATATAACCGTCAGTGCTTATATTAGTGGTTTAATTTGTTTGATATATTTACGATAACACGAGAATCCTGAATATCACGTGGCGATAGGAAGTGAGGTTACCACTATTGCTGCATAGTTACACACATTATTTTTAGTATATATATATATATATATATATGAAAGTAGTCTTTGACTTAGTACAACTATCGTTTTCATTTATTTATGTTTCACATCTTTTTCCTCGTAATTAATCATATGAAAGGATGCATAGAATAATACAATGTGACATATAATAAAACATCGGTTGAGAATCGATTGAGCAATGTCGTGTAGTTAATTCCGAATCAAATGTCAATTAAGAAATATATTATATAAAATAGACTATGTGTAAGATTCTGAGTGGAAAGCTGCGTACATGTACCAACCCACTCAATTATTTTTCAAGCAAATTATTGTCGTCTTCACCATTAAAATAACAATGACAAATTAAAAACTCCCTATTATGTGTACTTGTAAGCGTGCGTACGTGATCGTGAGATTAATCGGACGAAAACTGGACATCGTGATATTAAAAAAATAATGACAAATTATAAATCTCTTATTGCATCCAAATAATTTCTTTTTTTTTTATAAGGTAGCCGAATAATTCTTTTTTCTTCGCCCCAGAGTAGTGAAATAATTCATAAAAGTGGCGCCTAAGTTTATTAATTATGAGTCATCTAATTAAACGGTTGAATAGTCAATAATCCAATCATGTAAGCTTCCTATTTTATTATCGGAAGCAAAAGAGGTTAAAGGGAATATTTACATATCCGGTTATTATTTTTATTAATCTTACAAGTCTCTCAAGAACAATATCCGACTAAAAATAATAATGGAAAGAGAATTATTTTATTCTTATTATTTGATTTTTGATATTTGAAGAACACGAGATTATCTTTCTTTATTTTTTTATGAATAGATTATCTTTCCTTAAATTTGTAAAGGTACTACATAGATGAGAAAGTATCAGCTGCAGCCACTATACCACGTAATAATATGAACGTTATATATTTATCCAATCTGAATTTGCCATTTATTTTATATTTCTTTAGGAATTTTTTAGAACTTGATAATAATAATAATAATAATAATAATAATAATAATTATTATTATTATTATTATTATATAAGTGTTGATTATATGTCAAATTCTGATTTGACGGATATATTACATCAGTATCGTCATGTGATGCAGTCGCTGGTGGTACGCTTCCTCAAGATAGGGAACTTTCTCCAACACTACAAAGATTTTTCTTGGAATTATTTAGTATTCACAAATTTAAAACATTAGATTCGTGCAGTCAAAGATAAAAAAAATCATTCAAAATATTCGAACTCAGAACGAACCTACTAAAGGCGAAAAATGGTCGGACCCCTTTAGGGAACTCATGTTAGTACAAAGAGACTTTCTTAATGCACACTCATATTTCGTACAACCTGGCCCAACCATACCTAAGTAATTACTTGTACAACGTTATTTTTTAATTTTAATAATAGTAGAAAGGAATAAAATATAGTTCTGAAACATTTTAAGGTCCCACGGAGTATTCAAAAACTAACTAAAGCCTTCCAGATTTCCGACACGTGGACGCTGATAGGAAGAGGTATGATGTCAACTCTCTCTCTCTCTACTTTTTGTACCATCATAATTGGATAAATTTTTTATTAGTGAAGTTTATAAATGATGTGGTAAATTTAATTAATATTTATTTAATATATCGGTAATTAAAAATATCACACCATATTCAATGAATGAACAATACTTTTTTTATAAAGAAAAATGTATCGAGAATCCTATATGTTTATTAATATTTGTAAGTGAATCATGAAAGTTTTATGGTGATAAATCAAGTCCTAAAGGTTGCTCTCGTCACAATATCGAGTCATTCCCGTCACCTACCGTTACTTTAAGCTGACGTGTGTCAATGTCACGTCGATACCACGTCGGGTTAAAGTAACGGTAGGTGACGGAAATGACTCGACGTTGTAACGCGGCTAGCATATAAGACTTGATTTATCACTTTGAAATGTTTAAGATTTACTTAAAAGAATCGACAAATATATAAGACTCTCGACATTTTTCTCTCATTTTTTGTAACATGTCTAATTTCTTCATTGACCGAGCCCAGAATGACGTGACGAGATCAACTTACCTGAGAATCTATCCAACAATGGATGCTCTTAATATGATAAAACCGTATACGACTATATCTGATATGTCGAGAACATCGCCAACTAAAGAACTTTAATTAATTAATAATTATAATAACAATTTGAGCGCACGATTAGTACCCATTTACTCGTACTATAATTTGTCAGTATTTTTCCACATCATACAACGAGATATGATCACTTGAGAATTTCTCCTGTATTACCTCTTTTCCCTAATATCTTAGTGGTTTGCAAATGTGTGTACGGAACCACATTGACTATGTGATTACTTGAATACTTAATTAATAGCAAACAATGGCAATCACCTGATCTCTATGAAGTCGGTGTATTTGACAATTATTCTTATAATTAAACATGCAGTAAAGTATTATAAATCATCCTATGATTGTAAGCTTAAAAAAAGTGTCATGATTGATTTGTAAGATAATCATCATCGGGGAGAGAAGAAGAGCGGACTTCAACCGCCCCTGGCTCGGGTACCCTATATTTTTTATAGTATTCGGGCATTATTTTATATAAGATCAGTTCTTAAATTTCGAAATCGGATCCTACGTAATTGTTGAACTTGGGTATCGGACTGACCGAGGACACTATTGATAGATGTTCATTATTTTTTATTCTTATCTCTATTAATACAAATTTATCTCAACATCTTTGTAAATATATACATGAGCCTGCGACGCAGTTTATTCTCCTCGGGCGTACCTATGAGCACTTCTATATAGATTCATGAATTTAAGTAAATTCTCGTAAAATATGTGAATAATCTCACCAATAGATACATGCGTGCTAAATTTAAAATAAATCAGAAGAGTGTAGTAAAATATGTGAATAATCTCACCAATAGATACATGCGTGCTAAATTTAAAATAAATCAGAAGAGTGTAGCAGAAGGTAGAGAGAACTTGTTGGCCCCAAAGCCAAACTCACAAGAGTAATAGATATTTTATTAATGAATAACTCAACGATTACAATAGTCAAAGTGAATATTTATAAGCTAAGAGATAATTAAAAAAATAAGAAAAATATAATAACAAACGTACATAGAATCTGATATAAAATGAAATCAATATATTATAATATTTAAACTAACATATTTACCCGATACTCGAAATCTTACTTGCTATGATAACAAAATCAAACAGTCTCATATTTTTAGCTATATTCCAATAAACCTTCACTATGCTTGAAATTTTTTCATTTGAATCATAACTTTTCCTATAATATAATAATACTCGAAGCAAACGCATCTAAACTAATTAATTACATTCATATGTGCTTAAAAATCTAATTTCTTTAAGTGGTAACATTCAATTTTCTTATATTTTAAAATTTTCCATTAATTTAACTATATAGAATTTAATTCTTAGTTTGACTTTATGAATATAAGGACCCATACGGCTCATTATCTAACATTAAGAATGGGATGATCAATCTTTTACCTCATATCAAATGGCGTCATTAAACTGATCTTCCTGGACAACTAGATGTTCGAAGTTGATTAGCTCGAAACTCCCAATCGATATCCGCCACGTCGTACAAATTTAAATTACACGGCAAGGAGTAAAGTCGTCTCACTGATTAAAGTCGCCGTCACCTGACCATCAGAACATCAACACCTGATGTTACATTCCCTTTAGTCACCATCATAACACTTTCGAGTCAGGATTCGGTGCATCGTCGTTCTATATTGATCGATATGCAATTGAATCGTCACATTCGTTTGCATTTTGCCTCACCGAACGCATCCGTGAACGTCTCGAACTTCCTCCATGGTTGACTAATTTCCTCGTGTTATCTGCCGTGAAACCTCTTCCAGTTTGCTGTTAGAACCTTTGTAGATCATCTCAGGATCCACTTATGGCTTCCACTATTCTGCAGAAAAAGCTGCTCCCACCACCATTGCCAAGAGACTTGCAATATAGTAAGAAACACTTGTTATATTTTTAATAGAGATGGAGGTGAATATGTCAAGTGTCCTATATATTTGTCGATTCTTGTAAGTGAGTTCTAAATATTTCAAAGTGGTAAATCAAGTCCGATATGTTGTTCATGTTAAAACATTGAGTCTTTTCCGTCACATATCATTATTTTAAGCTAATGTATGTAAACGCCACGTTAATGCAACGTCAACCTAAAGTAACGGTAGGTGACGAAAAGAACTCGATGTTATAATACATGAAATATATAGAACTTGATTTATCACTTTAAAATATTTATAACCCACTTAAATGAATCAACAAATATATATGACTCTTGATTTCATTCTCTCATTTTTCAATAATTAAGACTACTTTGAATTTTTTTTCCTTTTTTCTCTTCCACTAGTATTCAAAAAAACGCTATGAACATCTTATTAATTCAGTTCAAACCAAGTCAGCTCCACTAAGTATTTAAACTCTCACAATATAAGTTTTCTCCATTCAAGAAAGACTCCAACCCAATAACTTTAGCATAAGGGGGTCAAGTGCCAAACCGCTTAAACCAACTCATAATAGTTGTTATATTTTTTTTTAATATATCAACATATGTACTTATCTCCAACTAATATACGCCCTTCTTGCTATTTCGCGAATAGCTTAATGTTTTGTACATATATATTATGACAATTGTTGCATAGTACTTTACGAACATGGTTCAACTGATTCAACTCTTATTCTCCTAATAAGGATTCAGATTTAAATCTTATAAATGAAAAGAAAATTCATGATCGGAAGAGGTTTAAATTTTTGTAGACTGACCAAATTCGAATGAATCGAAGGCATATTAAACTTATACATATTAAGTAGCGTACATCGGAAAACAAGCTTTTCAATGAGATGACGTATAATTTTATATATCTTTCAAGTGTGGCATCGAAAACCCTAATTATTCTGGAGTTTGCCTAGTGAATTCCCCATTAAACTCCCAAATGGGTGATCTCAGGATCGAATTCCAGGTTGGGAGGGTTGACTGGAATTTTCTTAGGGATCCAGGCCTGATCACATATTAGTCTCGATGTGCGCTTCGGCTGGCCCGGGAATACAGCGTGATGCAAATAAAAAAAAAAGAAAACCCTAATTATTCACACGAACAAGTGTCAACTATCCACACCCTTTAAGATGAGTCAATCTTATCTCTCTTTTTTTTCCTCCTATCCAAATTTTTCTTCCATTGAGTTGCATCAAACTATTTTTTCCTTGCCAATTAAGGCTTGAGGAGCTTTCTTTGTTTAGGGAAATTGAAGTTTACCTATAAGAACTAGAGTTTTTTTTAAATCACTCGTATTTTCTTAATTATTACCTGCAATGAGAAAATTAATTTGTATTCTATTTTATCGAAAATTCAGTGAAATGGTAACACTACATTGAAGATCTCTTTTGCTATCGAGGGAATTAGCCTCCGTGCTCATTTCTATCTCTCAAACCTTTCATTAAAGTAATTAATTTTATTTTAATATTCACGGTTTCCGTAATTATCGATTTGGTTTTGCCGAAGAAATTCAACATGGAAATCAATAAAATCTTAATTGAGATAATAATATCTCAGACAGCTGAATGGATTAGATATATTATCTTTGAAAAATAAGCACCAGAAAAATGATAAAAAATACATTAATGAATAATAAAACATCTAAAAAACTAGGAAAAATAATTTTATTAAAATGAGTTAGGCCACCTGTTGAAAATAAAAAGTCAACCCACTAAATTTTAAATTCTAAATAGTCGCTCCAAAGATAAAAGATAAAATAGGAAGATGATACAATAGTATTATTTTTTATCTGATAAAGGAATTTAATACCGTAATATCCCTTTCAAGGTCTAGTTTTTATCATACCATTAGAATTTTTTTATGTTCCTTTAATTCCATTTTCTTTCTGTTCTATTTTAAACTTCATAGATCTTTTTTATACCAAGAAAAAGGAAGATAGATCTCTTTCGTAAATGAAAAATTGCCTCACCAACATAAGTAGGTTGAGACGGCAAGATGTCTCTTTCCCTTAAATAAGATCTCGGGTTCGAGTTTTGCGAATGGAGAAAATTTATATTGTGAGAGTTTTATTCTTGATAAGCTGATCCGGCTCAAACATAGATTTGACTAATCCATTTTGACCTGGGTGGTTCCTTTGGAGGGTGAAACTCTCTCAAGGTAAATTTTCTCCATTTGCGAAACTTGAACCCGAAATCTTACTTAAAGGAAATCTACACCTTATCACCTTAACTAATTCAGTGCGATTCAACGTTTTGCATTTCAATTGTGGGTTTAATTATTGTTGCCTGTCTTAATTTTGTTTTAAAAAAAGGGGGCTGGCTTAAATATGTTAATGTATATAATTATGTTGTCTCGACGTGCACACCCAAACAACAAGTACAGATATACGCATCATATACGAATTTAGTACACATGTCGGCCTTAATAAATACATTTTTAGCCTGTATAAATGTCTAATGTAACAGTCAATTGATCAACCTCTTATCCCCTTTAGCTATCATGATTACATGTGATCTCATACTAACCATATTATATTCGTGCAGGGATAGATCTAGAGGTACACGTGAAGGACGAGCGACTCACCTAAACTCGAGAAAACTTATAAGATCTTATAAAAATTTACTGATTTTTCTATATTTTTATTAAATTATCTTATTTCATCACATAAAATCCGTCTTTTAGCTCTTCTTTCAATTTCGTCCCCTGGTTGTATCTTCTGGATCTGTTTTGTGAACACATGTATTATATGCTCTTTGAATAATTAATTAGTAAAAGTGGAAGAATAACATCCAAGGGTTAGTTCAAGTAGATAGGACGTGCGTACGACTCGTGTGAAAAAATACGAGGTCGGAGATTCGAATCCTCCCTTGAACTCGTAGCCCTTGGTGAGTTCACCCACACATGTGCTTTGCACATGGACTGACCTGGATCCATGAGCTTGTAGGGTGCTCATGGGTCTGGAGAGAATAAACTCTTCGTCATGAAAAAAAAAAAAAAGTGGAAGAATGATACAAGCGATTTGGTAAAGTAATATCACTGAGGTACTCGTAAATTCTAAAACTATCAATTAACATATCCGATTGATACGAATTTATTTTTTAATATTTTATTTTCCATTAAACGTGAATAATATCTCTAATACAATTCTCCTCAGTGGAGGAGAGGGAAAAAGAGCCGTGTGTATTGATCGCTTCACACAACTTTGCACGATATCGTGAAAATAATGCAACTTTATTGTGTGCACATGAAGATACAATTTTTCGAAATATTCTTCTTGATTGCCGACATACATAAATTATTTTTGCAGGGAAATTTTAGGGTAAATTCTTGAAAAATCATGTAATTTTCTGAAATTTTTTAGATTTTCATTTACTTTATTTTTAACCTAAAAAATTGCACTATTTCCTTCGTTTTTCTATCTTAATGCCGTTAATTTTCTCCGCTAAATGCATATGTGATATCTTATATGGAATGTATAGGACACGTGATAATATCTACTGCTACCATGTCAATAAATCAATAACAAAATCATAAAATACATAAAAATAAGAAAATTTTTAAAATTATAAAAATAATAATTATAGAATTTATAAACTTTAAAGAAATATTTATAAAAATAAAGGAAAAAAAGAAAACACAAGAAAAATTCTGACAGTATTTAAAAAAATTAATAAAAATATAGGTTCAAGTTAGGTCAATCCACTACGAGGTAAAACTCTCCTAATATGGATTTCCTCTAATTACATGACTCGAATCTGAGACCTTTAATTTTTGCATTGGATTTAATCATCAATCTTTTCTATTTAATTCATTTTTATAATTACATTATTTATTATAAAAAATTGTTAAGGGTAAAAATTAAAAAATGGTAATAAAACTTAAAGCAAACATTGAAGATAATAAGAGGAGGGGACTTGTCGGCGGCCGCCATTACACCTCCAAAGTTATTAGCACACTATCACGTTTAAAGTGACCTCTAGTGGATTGGGGTTCGCTAGCAGCCACCCCTTTCTCTTTATTATCTACTCCCTCATCGTATCGAGAAATGAATCTTGTATCAGACGATAAATTATTAAATAATCATATCTCATTATATGATGTGAAAAAATATCAATCATACTGTAATAAACGAGTAAATTTGTGTTAATCGTCCTAGCAGTTGCCTTAATTATTACTAATCAGAACAATTTAATTTGTACATCATCTCCACATCATTATCAAGTAGAATCATCTAATATTTTTTTCGCATCGAACAATAGGTAAAATAAATTATGGAATATAAAAAATTGAATATTCACCACTAATAAGTATAGACTTTTAAGTGAATATGAACCCAATCTTCACCCAATTATGATATTAAAGTCAGTATTGTTTGGCTCACACTTGACCATGCCCTGAAAATCGTGGTCATTATAAAAAAGAAAGCACAAGATTGGAGGAAAAATACCCGGTTCTTGAGCATTATACAACTCGAGGATGGAAAAAGCCCCTGTCATGGTCAGCTATCATTCTTCACCCAATTACAGAAGAAAAATACCCTATTGAAGAACAATTGTTGAGAATAGACATTCAACTTTTAAGGCATGTATACTTGTGTAAACACGTGACACATGAGGGCGGATATTGAAAAATGAATTCCACATCGAACAATTAGTAAAATAAATCTTGAAATATCAGATAATAGGATATCCACTATCTATAAATTTAGACTTTTAAGTTAATATAGTCCAATTTCTTGTACCCACGAAGTTTTACAAATTTTGATGCAGCAATAAATAAATATCGTGAAAAATTCTCCAAACGAAAAAAAAAATTAAAGAAACCATCCCATAAAGAGCGTTTGAAGTTTTTTAAATTTGATTCCAAATCAACTGAGGATATTCCGACTCCATAGCAAGAGGATATAATAACTTATTTTCTTTGAAAATAATGAAAAATAATTAAAAATTGAACCCATAAAATAAAATAAAATAGAAGTGCTAGGGTTTGAACCACGTGTATGGGCGGCTTCGTTGTACATCGTATGTACGCAATTTTCTTTGTGGGTGATGCATGGCAAATGGCAATGACGCGGAGGCGGATGTTGCTAATTGCGTCGGGAAATTAATCTACTCGAATTCGAGGCTACCCTTCTTTGTTAATTTGGGATTAGGTACAAAAATAGATGTTTTGTCAAAAAAAAAGGAGAGCACAAATTAATCTATTTTGGATAAAATCGTTGCGATATATATATATATATATTTATTTTTTGAAAATTAAAATCGTTGCAACATTAATTTCAAGAGAAATTCAAGGGTTTAGAAGAAAATTTTACATTAAAATTGGTTAAAAAAATCACGAGATAATGGTAATGATAACACGATACAAAGAACATTAACACGATCTTGTATAAGGATGACAACCTAATATAAACCTCGGAAAAGGTTGGATGATGGTAAAAAGTTACAGTAAACTCCATAATAATTACTTATATTAAAGGGTAAATGATACTTTTAGTCCTCAATCTTTTGTACTTTTACCAATTTCTTCCTAAACCTTTATTTTAAGTATTGGTAAGATTTTACTGATGACAATATCTCCTTCAAAATTAAGAAGCATTCCCGATTCAAAATTAATTTACGTTTATTATCATTATAAAATCGTGACTCATTCTGAGAAAAATGAGTTCTAATTTTAGAAGGCATCTGCAAGTAACTGATATTTCATTAATCAATGAAAAAATATTTTTTTTGAAAAAATATTTTTGTTAAAAAATGATTTTTGGATGTAATATTTTTTGGAAGTAGTATTTTTTTGGACGGAAAAAGTAACGGTAAGTAGGACCAAAGTGGCAAAAACTCAAAAGATTGAGAACGCGAATGACAAAAAATAAATTTTTATGACGAAAATGGTAAAAGTGTTAAAGGTTGAGGATTAAAAGTATTTTTTTCCCTGTATTAAAAGACAGGCGTAATTCCGACAAACAAACATCTGCCCATAACCAGAATCAAGGATTACAAAGTTCTTCTCATGTATACAAAGCATTACATTCCCGAAGACCAGCCCTCAACAGACTGCCTTAAGATTTGAGCAATAGTCAACAGCAACACATGCTCCACGGACTCCTCCCCGCCACAGATACAACAAGAACAACTTGAGCAAATGCCTTTTCGAAAAAGAATGCATACTGCAATGAATTGGGTACGTAGATCTCTCCAGAAGAAGTGCTTTATCCTTTTTTGGGTTGGCACCACTCGCATCCACAAGGTTTTTTTGAACTACTGACTAATTCAGTTCGAGTCGCGTCGGACTAATAAATGGTAAAACTCTCCCCGTACGAGTTTTCTTCATTCATAAAGACTCAAACCCGAGACCTTTACTTGAGGAGAACAAGTGTCTTACTACTTGAGGGGAACAAGTGTCTTACCAACTTATGTCGGTAGAAGTTCTTTTATCTTTGGAGAACAACGGAAATTCCAAATATAAAAATCTCATACTTTAATCCATAAATAAATAAATAGAATATATTATAATTAAAATAGTTTTTATATTCTAACAATATACTTGAATCGAATACCCATAAAATTAATTCCTCCAAAATCTAATCATGCATTAATTCTACATTATATCCATGAAGACACGTAAACTCGCGAACAAATAGGCTTTCTCATGATGTGCTAGCGCCGGGCCGGGCCGAACATTTTCAGCCCAGCGTATAACAACATTATGTTGTACTTTGTATATCCATGTAAAATAATTGTATGATATTAAGGGTAAATTACGAAAAAAAACTTAGATGGTCCTACCTCACGTAACGTGGTGAGGAAGAACTAATTAAATTACTTTAGTTAATATTAATTATGGAAAAATTACATGTATGGTACATTTCCTTTAGGTAATGTTTCATAATGGTACATTTTCTTTTTTTCGTTACAATTCAGTACATTTCCCTTATGAATGTTTCATAATAGTATATTTCCTTTTTTTCGTTACAGTTTAGTACGTTTCCTTTCAAAATTGTTACAATTTAGTACATTTACTTTCAAAATTGTTACAGTTTACTACAAAACGTCAAAGTGTAGTTAACACCGTCAATGCTTGATAACGTGGCGATCTGATATGGACACAAATTTCATGTTGTACCAATGCTAAATAGCATTGATGGTGTTAACGACAGTTTGACGTTCTGTAGCAAACTGTAACAATTTTAAAAGGAAATGTACTAAACTGTAACGAAAAAAAGGAAATGTACCATTATGAAACA
>JAOYND010055029.1:0-11484 GCA_025802135.1 Lagerstroemia fauriei | reverse complement strand
CTCGGAAGCTATGTTACCACTCGAGAAAGTTCTACTACTTCTATGGTGAAACTTTGGTCTTTGTTGGGCTATGTTATGGTGATGTTCTAGAGAGCACTTAAGGGTGTTCGATGTATTGATGATCCTTGTAGCTTGTAACCTGTAGGAACCTGAAAGTGAAAGAGTCATTCAATTATATGCAAAACTGAGACAACAAACCCTTTCAATAGACTACTACTTCTAGCCAAAAATGTTTTGCTAAGCATTACCAGAAAAGACATGTGGAGAATAATAGAGCAGCTCACTTAAAATTTGGTGACCTGATTTTTGTTGAGAATTCAATCCCACCTCGAATGGTTAATTAAAAAGATCTTAGTTCATAGGAGGAATTGGGTACCAACACCTATAAGCTTAGTCTTTTAGGTGAATATGAACTCAACCTTGATATTTCACATAATATCAGAGTTAGCTACCATGTGAATTTACACTCGTCAGGCTAAAGTATAAAACTCGTTGCCAATAAAAAGCTGGAGACCAGAAGAAAATTTCCAGCTTAGTCATTATATCGAGTACAGAAAAGTCTGACTTAAATAAAGTTGTTACAACAGGGACGGAAGAGAAAGCCCGCCTCATGATCAGTTGTTTCCCTCACCCAACTACAAAAGAAAAAATAACGGACTCGAGTTCACTTGTTGAGTGCAGATATTTAAGTAAATGTGACAAGTGTAAGCAACGTTGCCATGTAAGGACCATTAAAACCCAAATCAAACTGTTAATAAAAATGATTTTAATTTATAAGACAAATTGGGTGCCACAACCTATAAATTTGGACTTTTATGTGGATATAAGCTCAATCTCTTCTAACGTCAATGAATATTTTACAGAATTTAATATGAAAACAATCCGAAAATCTATCAAGGATTTTCCAAATAAAATTTGAGTTCTTACATTTTACTTTGTGTTTATTATCGTTATTCTCATTATTTTTTATAATACTAGATATTAACCCATACTTAGCATGAAATTGTCAATAATATAGTCAATTATAAATTAGTATTAATTTATTTACAATAATATTTTATATGATTTTACAATTACATATTTACTTTTTGTAACATTATTAATATATATAATTTATTATGAATTAATAAAAATAAAACTATATAATTAGAAAAAAAAATTAGACAATAGTTATAGTTAAAAGTGGTAGTAATAGTTATTTTACGATGTCACTTACATTGTCTTTTTTTTGGTTAAAAAGTGATTGCAGATATTTTTGAAAAATCATAAATGAGGGCACTTTTAGAATAGTAGAAAAACACCAAAATTACCCTCTAGAACCATGTAACAATACATGATAGATGCATACTAGTCCCAGCCACGGGCCAGCTTGGGCCCTGAACCGGCCTGGTCAAAACCGGTCTAGAACCGGCCTTGAACTGTGAGACGTACTGTTCAGGGCTGGTTCCACCCTCCTCAGAAACTGAAACCGTCGGTTCCGAGTCGAAACCGGAACCAGCCCTGAACCGATGGGAAAGTAAAAAAAAATTGAATTTCAAAATCATGGTGGCAGACTGGCAGGCAGCTCCAGCCCCCCTGCAGATAGAAATAGGCCCCCACGCCCCTCTCCCTCTCTCTCTCTCGCTCGGACATGACGTGACAGGACAGGGCAAGCTGCAGCCTACGGCCCTGTAGGCAGCCAGTCAGGGCCTCGGCCCCCTGCGCCATGTGGATTCTCCCCCACATGCCACTTGGATCCAATTCATTTCCAACGGTTAAAATGAATAGCCCTGCAAGTCTACTACGCGTACCGCCTATTGATTTGATTGATCACAACGGTCAAATTATATTTTTTGCCATTCTATTTTTTAAATTAGAAAATAAATTATATTTTTTACACTATAAATATGTATTAATCTCACCATATTTTCACACACAACTGAATTCTCTCCATCTCCTCTCTTGCAATTCACTGAGCTACTCTCTCAATTCGCTGTGCTTGTGGCATCGTGCTAAATTTTTCAGCAACTCTCAGTTTACATGCAATAGCTACTCAAAATGATCTTTATACATTTTTTTTATCATATTTCGTATTAGTTTCTATTTCGTGATTTTTTCTATCATTATTTGTATTACTTTTCCACTTATTTTTTATTTGTATTTGTACAAGTTTTAAGTTTTTACGCAGTTAAATTTATTCATTTAATTTTCTGTAACTTTGTGATCTTTATATATTTTGACTATCTATTATTTATTGTAAAAAATGGCAAGCTCATGTGGTAGAAGCCAATTTTTTGGTGAATCGAATCCTAATATTGTTGATGTGCAGGAACAACAATAATATGTTCCTACTCAAGAAAGTGAAAGAAATGTGGAACATGATAAAGAAGAAAAAAATTTCTAGTTCTGATATTTTTCAGGTACATTTTAAAAGAACGCAAAAAACAGATGGTACTTACAATGTTATTTACAATTATTGTGGACAGATCTACAAGTATAAAGCTGGAGATGGCTATGGAACTTTTAGAAGACATTTAGAGGAAAAACATTCTGGCCAATTGGCGTTCAGAAGAAACAAACGCAAATTTCAGGGTTTGCAACTCCTCAATTATTTAGATACACTGACGAAAATAATAATTTAGAATTAGCAAGAATGATTAGTATTGAACGTTTATCATTTAGTTTTGGTGAAAGAGTTGGCTTTATTAATTATGCTCAAAAAGTTTTAAATCCTCAAGCAAAACGTGTACCAAGAAATACATTAAAATGCGCTGTATTTAAATTATATAAATAAGAAAAAAAAGAATTATGTCAATTATTTGCTAATTTAAATGGACGTGTTTCTATATGTTATGACATTTGGAGTGATTATTGGTAAAAACATTCATACATGGGCATTACAAGTCATTGGGTTGATAACAATTGGCTTTTACAAAAACAAATTATTTCATTTCGAGTTTTTGACAAACGTTATACTGCTGATAATATTTATAGAATTATTATAAATATCTTGGAAGAATATAGTTTATTTAATAAATTTTTTTCAATTTCTTTTGATAATGCATAGGCAAATATCGCCTCAATACCTGAACTTAAAAATATATGTCAACCTAATATTAGGGGGTAAATTTTTTTATATTAGATGCGTTTGTCATATTTTAAATTTCTGTGTTCAAGATGGTTTAAAAAGTTCGGATGTCGTCCTTTCTCCTATAAAAAATGCTATTACATATTTATGGACAAATCCCCAAATGCGGAAGTTATGGTCCAAATTTTGTAAAGAAAATGGTAAAAGACCAAAAAAATTTCCAAAAGATATACCAACTCGTTGGAATTCAACTTATGAATTCTTAAACGAGTCTTTTGAATATAAAGATTTATTGTGCACATTTATATGCAATAATGTGCAACAAGTTTGTTTATATCCGCAAAGTTGGGATGTATGTGCAAATTTATTAAATGTTTTAAAAGTTTTTTATGACGCAACACATACTTTAAGTGGAGTTTATTATCCAACCTCACATTTATTATTAATTGAGCGTATTAATATTGCTTGGATATTACAAGAACAAGAAAGTGATTGGAATCCATTGAATCAATGAGAGAGAAATGATTAAATTATTTTACTGAAATTCCTTTAGTTAATCTCATAGCATGTGTTTTTGACCCCAGATGTAAAATTGATGGATTATACGAATATTTGAATACTTATTATTCTTTTGTATTTGTAGAACGACATAATATTGGTATAAATTTAATAATTTATATTGTTAGAAAAGCAATAAAAGAGATATACATGGAATTTAGTATGATTTATCAAACATTATCTACTTCTAGTAGTAATGTTTCTACACATTCGACCACAAATCAAGTTCAAAGTGAACCGAATACCAGGATTAGTATGGGCGATCATCTTCTAATGTAAAGACACAAAAAACTTAGAGGTTTATCCGGTTCCGTTTCTGAACTTGATATTTATCTAACAACTGTTTTTGAATTTGGTGATAGCAATACAAGTAAAGATTTTCCAGTGCTTGAAAGGTGGAAGCGACATCAAAATACATTTCCTATTCTGACGCAAATTGCTAGACATATTTTTGCATGTCCAGTGTCAACTGTTGCAGTGGAACAGGCTTTCAGTGCAGGAGGCAGAACGTTAGATGAATCACGTTCTTGTTTGCATTCGGAATCATTAGAAGCTCAAGTTTGTGTAGAAGATTGGAGTAAATCAGCAATAAAAGAGCAAGAAAATAAGAAATTAGAAGATGATGATTTATACGACTTCATGACCGAAACTGATGCAACAACGAAAACATCAACTTCTAGTGAAAGCAGTGATTAAAAGGTAATGGGGTGACAATTATTCCAAATACTGGTAAGAGAACTAGTAAACTTTGATTTCTCAAAACTCCAAGAGGATATGTAGGCAACTTACTTTTTGGTAAGAAAATTAAGTTCAAACCAATTAATTTATTTTTTTTACATTTAACTTTTAAGTCTAATTTTTAATTATACATTTTTAAAATTATATAAATTAATTTTTTTTAACAAATTATAAAGATGAAAAATTTCGTCAATTTGGGAGAGGAGAATCTGAGATCGAATCTTTAGTTGATGGGGAGTGCATGTCCGAGAATTTTTAATATATTTCATAATTTGTTTTTGAAATTTTATAGTCGAAAACTATCATTTTTTTCTTTTCTTTTTCCTAGCATCTCTCTTGTCATTATTTTTCTCTTAGTTTTTTTTTCTAGTATGTCTCAAACAGGACGGTTCCGAACTGCCGGTTCAGAACCGAGCTAAACCGTGGTTCCAAACCGGAACCTTCCAGTTTGGAACTGCCCCTGAGCTGTCCAAACGAAGGTTCAGGGCCGGTTCCATGGCCCTCGGTTCCTAAATCGCCGGTTCTTGAACCGCCGCCAGGACTACATACTACCAACATTTTTAGCTAAACCGAAAATAAAAATGAGAATTAGTATTTGTTAATAAGCAAACATGTATCTACCAACATGTTCTATGTTCCATGATTTCATACAATAAAATGTCAGGATTTGTTTACTTCTGAAAATTTTCAGGTTTTCTAACTTTTAAAATTTTGAATGATTACAAAAATCTATTTATATAAATAAAAATGAAATATTTCCACGAATTATCTAGGGTAAATTATGAAGAAAATCATGTGATTTTATGAAATTTTGTATATTATCACTTACCTTATTAATAACCTATAAAATCACAATGTTTGCTCTGTTTTTCCTGTTTGTTACCTATCAATTTTTCCGTTATAACGGAGTTAATATTGCATATGTGGCATCTTATACGGCACTATAGGACACGTGGCAATACAAACAACTGGCATAAAAATCTAACAGTTTAAGAAAACTTGCAAAAAATTTAAAAATTTGAAGAAAAATTGAAAATTTAAACTTTTTTAAAATAATTCCAAAATTAGGAAAAAAATTTAAAATATAGAAATTAAGAAAAATAATAAAATATATTCAAAATATTTAAGATGAATTTAATAAAAATATTTGAAAATAATTTTAAAATTTTAGAGTTGGAAAAATCTAAGATTTAAAAATAGAAAATTTTAAAATTTACATAATATTTATAAAATTATAAAAATATCAAAATGTTCCTCCAACAATCAAGCCTACCATGGACATTCCCATCATTTGAAAGTTGTTCGGGTTGATGAGTTATGATAGTAATAGACCAAAGTAGATTGATTAGTTGAGGTGGTTGGACACCTATTCCTCTTAAGTAAAATCTTAGGTTCGAGTCTTACAAATGGAGAAAATTCACCTTGAGAGTACTCCACTCATAGTGGCCCACACAGTTCAAACTAGATTAGTCACAATCCGTTGGGCTTTTGAATACTTGTAATTTAGAAAAAAATTATTCCTACCTTCATGATAGTAATAGAGGGATTATTTGTGTACGGGCACTCTTTCCACCTCTCTCCTCCAAATGAAAGGTTATATCACCCCTTTGTAACATTCCATTCCCTTCCCCTCTGTAAGTCTCCCCTTTGTTACTCTCATAATTATTCGATTCAAACAATACTCGAAAAATGGGCTGTTCAGGGTGGGGTTCATTGTGAACTGAACATTTTCATCAAACTTTTCGATTTAAGCATACAAGTATCTTTATCTTTCACAAATTGGTTCCAACAGTACTTATTGTGCATAGCATGGGTTATACACTTAAAAGATTTTAATATTTTATTTTAAAATTTTAATAAATTTTTTTGTACTTATAAATCATTTAAATATTATTTTTTATTTTTAAAAAATTATTATTATTCTAATATTATTAAATTTGAAAAATTTTACCTAAATTTTTAGAAATAGTTTTAAAAAATATTTCTTATATTTTTTATATTCTCTAAATTATTTAAATTAATTTTACTATTTTTAAATATTTTGAATTTTAATATTATTCTTATTTTTTGGAATTATCTTAAAAGATTTTAGTTTTCTATAAAATTTTCTAATTTTATGGAGAAAAATTTAGATGATTTTTAAATTTTTCGAAGTGATATATAATTTTTTAGAAAATATACAAAATTTAAAATATTTAAGAATGCCACATATGCAATGTTGATGGAGTTATGACAAAAAAAATGACGGGTGATAAAATAGGGAAAACAAAGAAAGTGTTGTGATTTTCTAAGTTATTAGCAAAAAATTGACAATATGACGAATTTAAAGAAATCACGTGATTTTTAAGTGATTAACTAATTACTTAAAAAATATTTAATTCACGACCACTCTTTTTTAACATGTATAAGATCTTTTATTATTCAAATTATATTATTTTCTATTTTAAATTTAGAATGTCCTTTCTACCATCTAACATACAGTTTTCTAATTTAAAATACCAGTAAACACATTTTTATGGAAAATTGAATTTTGAAAAGGAGAAAAAATAAAGAATAAATTTGAAAAATGATTATCCAAAAGTAAACAGACTCTAAATCCCATGGTTTCATCAAAGAGACCACTCACAAAGGAGAAAGCCTTTGGAGTAACTGTCAGCAATGGATTTAGGGGAAGAGACAATGAGCTTGAAATCCGTCCATTATCTATCTATTGAGTCTTACTCCCCATCGGAACTTCTAAATTCGTCCCTGGTAACAGTGTCACCATATAATCATGTTTAAGTGATGATACTAACCAGGAAAATGAAGTAATTTTTACTTTTTTTTAGAATTTTATAAAAAAAGATTGAAAATCGCTAAATTTTATTGTTAATGTCCATGTGTAAACAGTATCATGCGGTGCCACTATTAAACACAACTTGCTCTTCATGTCAGATATCTATATATGTACAACAATAAAAACTAGTGTACTAGCAATTGAGGACTCAAATTCATGGGGGGGTTTTATAGCCCTTGAACCTGTCAGGTTCGCCTGACTTACCCGGCGCACGTGGTTTGCGGGCTATTGCATGTGCCCCGAGGAGGAAGATGCTGCAACCCCCTAGTCAGGCCCGGAAGGTGCCTAGATACGTCCGTTGTAAAAAAAAACACGTGAGAATATCACTAACTTTTTTACAAATACTTCCCCCAACTTCCATTTTTTCTAATACATAACTCCCATGTCTATTTTTCTTGCTTAAATTTTTTACGGTACCATTGCCACATAAGATGGAATGAAAGTTCGGCGATTTTTTTTGTGTGCACCACTAGTATCCAGAAATCTTTTGGACCACTGACTAATTCATTTCGAGCCGGATCGGCCCATTAAGATGTAAAGTTAAAGCTCTCACAGCATGAGTTTTCTCTATCCACAAAGACTAATGCCCGAGGACTCTGCATAAGCGAAACAAGTGTCTTACCACTTGAACCAACTTATGTTCGTAAAGTTGGGGGATTTAGTTGCAAAAAGAAAAAATATGAACGTCATCAAGTGTTACCTCCCGATAAATTGGAGTTCTCAACTGTTAGTCTGCTCTGAAAATTATGATAAATTGAGAAACCTTTCACATGATATAGAATAATAGGTGATGTGGATGGGATCAAAATCGACATCACGGAGGGCCTAGAGAGAGGTATTCTCCGCTTCGGATGGCGGCATCATTGTCTTCAAAATGCGCCTCTCGATGAAAGGGGATACGCACGAGTGTTACGAAGAGCCCATTTCACATATTCCTTTTTGATACGCGGTAGGCAGACAATACCTCTTGGTAAGGCTTTCCTTGTCACGATTCTGATCCCATCTGCATCAATATACAATCTTAGCAGCACTGGAGAGAAGAGCAAAAGACATACTCGCAAAGCATGCCGTCGTCAGCGTATCAGCCCTCCAAAGTCTCTCACCTGCGGAAATAAAACAAGCATCAGCAAGATAAGAGTAAATGCTAAGTGCATAATACACAACGAAACGAGTCCGTTATAAAAATTTCTCTTAGATCTTGACACGTTTAAAGTTCTTATAATTTTTCAACTGCCAAGTTTACACTTCAAAATCCTAACATGGATTTACACAATGAACTCATCATGTATTACACACTGGACACTCACTCGGAAGATCGCTTATGGCAGGCTACTGCTGCAACCAAAACAACCTCAAAAAGAGAGACAATGAAATAGGCAAACTGTACAAGAATAAATATTTCAAGAAGAAGCATGGAGATAGGTGCCCAGATGGCTTTTCCATCTAAAGGAAAGAGGTCAAAATAAAAGCTTGGCGAAATGAATACCGGTGGATAGTGCAGAAGAAGTAGGAGGGAAACGACCCAGAAGCAGAGACTCCATTTTTTGACTCCTTACTCAGACGTCTGCAGAATTAGATCTCTGAGAGTTGTCACCTCACCACTTTACATAGAATCCAACAGTGCAGAAAAGCCAAAAGCTGCAGATCTCATTCCTCTCTCTCATCACTTTCTTTATTTGGAGAGCAAATGTTAATATTATTGTTGTCTTGTATCACAGTAGATAAAACATTCAAAATAGGAGCATGTGACCAAAGTGGATTGGTTGAGTTGGTAAAGTGTCTCTTTCCCTTAAGCAAGGTTTCAAGTTCTCGTATTGTGAATGGAGAAAATTCACATTGGGAGAGTTTTACCCCCTAGTGGGCCTTTCCGGCTTGAACTGGATTAGTCAGGGCCTATTGTGGACTTCTGGATACTAGTGGTTCAGACCGAAAAGAAATAAGAGCATGTGAATCGGTTAAATAATTTATATTCTTGATATATTATTGATTTGATTTAGGTATCATCTTGATATTCTGTTATAATCTATTACACTGTTTAATTGTTTTCCTGAGCATATAGATGCGTGATTTGTCCTATGCAGCTATCGACTCACATGGTTGATTTAAGATAGTTCTATTAACAAAATCATCGGATAATTCATTATAGATGTTAATTAGACAGTCAACAAGTGCTGTGATATTAATAAATCATTTACATAAACAACTTCATCAACAAGAATCTCGTACTGCCCGAGGGAAAAAAAATACCTTAGATTCTTAGGACTTCCCTGGATTCTTAGGACTTGTAATAAAGTAAGGGGAATCAATGGAGAGAAAAGAGGCACGGTGAATCTAGACATTTTTTAGCATTAATTTGAGTTGAATTTAGATCGGTACAAGAAACATGACAATAAGTTTCTATTGATGCGAAATACTATCTTTGACACATGGTGACACAGATGTACCAAAGACTTTTTTCATTGGTAGGACTTCAAGTAGGCCAAGTTTCGAACTACTCCTTAGACAGTTCATGATCGATTTCGTACCAGCCAGTTCCAGTTCATGATTCCAACCAGATCCATAAAATAAAAGAATATTAATAAATTACCACTAATTTTATTTGGTAGGCTGGTTTGTTGCGTTTTAAAAAATTGAATGACCTGAATTATTACACTCTTTTAACTGAAGGTTTGAATTATTGTCCCTTTTAATTGAATTTATTCTTTTACAAGTTGGAACTGGAGTCGACTGTCCTGGTTCCTCACAATTAAGGGTTGGTTTAGTCCCGAAACCTCGAGCCGGCCCATGGCTAGGGACTACTTGTATCTCTCGAGCACAACATCAACTGAAGATAACCCTTTTATTCGACAAATATCTTAGAGCACAACCTCTTCTTACCCGATGAAATTGAAACCTAACTTGCTTCCTGCTAGTAGCACACACATGCACACTCTCCGTTGAAGATGTCATCGACAGAGCTCAGTAGCTAAAATGGAAGCGACCTTGTGGATAGTTCTTTTTGTATATTATCTCAGTTGCAACCATCATCAATAGAATAATGTCCTCTCACTCGATAAGAACCAATTAGCTTGGTAATTTGACACCTCTTCTTCTAGGGATTGCGAATGAAAATATTCGCGATTGTGAGAGTTTCAACACTTAATAGACCAATTCTGTGAACCAACACTCATGTAGGTTCCCCCTACACATGAGTGGACATAAGCCTAACTCTTATAAGCTCTTGTGTCAAACTAATCATGGGACTGCAAAAGGGCTGTCCGCATCGATCTATCCAAAATCAGATTGGATCAGATGTACGATAAGTATCTGAGATGGTAATCGACTGCAACAATTAGAGAAATCTCAAAATCTTTTCACATATATCAATAAGATGTCAAAAACAATGTGTCTTCCTGGCAACATTTCCAAGGTTTACAAGTTCTCCCCAAAGAATGTTAAGTTCCTCGAAACTCATCTTACCAGCAGTATCAGCAAGTAATCTTTATAAAATAGTTGCATACAACAAAAAATTAAAAGAGTCAAGAACATGGAAGAAGACTCAAAACTAGGTATAATCGGATGTACATGGCGTGTATTATAATCAATCATAGGCTACTAAACTTAAATCTACTTGGCCTTCTCATAGAATCAAGGTTGTGAATTTAAATAGTTGAGAGTCAAGTTTGAGAAACAACCTTCCAAATAAGCATGTAGAAGGAAGTTATTGTAGCCTTGCTATTGAGATCAATAGATTTGGCTCGTGCCCACGGTATGGATGCCAACAGACATGTCCCAGTATCTGTATCAAAGTCAAGGAGAAGAGTGGACCGTATTAGATTATAGTATGATCGGAGTAACGTTGAAAATATGACTATATGGAATTCATATATTATGTATCATGACAGCTTTACTCTAAAGACAGGGAGAGATCGACCTGATAAGAACAGCTAAAGCATATGCCATTTGGAGAAGTGATATACGTATCTAAAACACTTACACCTATAGGAAAGGACACTTTGAAGGCAATTGGCTAACGGAGTAGTTGAAATTTAGTTAACTGTGCCTTGCACATGTTTCTTATTACCAAAAAAGATTCAGTGAATTGTGTGTGTAGAATACAAACCCGCTTGTGGCCCAGATGTACAGTGAGAGACTGGATACATAATTTTTTTATCCCCATCAATGTCTGGAATGTCCTATAAAGATTCTGATCAAAGAGTGAAAAACCTGAGCTATGCTTCGAGATATAAAACACGTGTAGGTTATAGAGAGTCCATTGTTCTATCTTAAACAGTGCGATAACAAT
>JAOYND010054926.1:0-11486 GCA_025802135.1 Lagerstroemia fauriei | reverse complement strand
TGAGTGCTAGATAGTCTTGCGAGGTTGGAAATGCTGGTGTTTCATCGACTGCTGCTGACATGGTAACAATTGGCAAGCTATGGCTGCTAGCTAGAAATAAAGTGAACACGCATTTGCTCCGGCAATTTATCTGTTTTTCCCATGATCATCTTGAAGCAAAAGTTATATAAATGTCAACTGCATCTATAATTCCGAAAAGAAGTGAAGGTAGTCGATTTTCAGCAAGTTTTTTGTAGTGGGTCAGTGAGTTTTGTGCATATTTTTCAATGATCGAAGCATACATGTAGATTTTAGTGGAATCAGCTAATTTATTTCAACGATTTAGGACAATGTTTTACAGAAAGAGATTGCATATGAAGATTTCTTGTCACTTTGGGAATGATCTAGGGCAACTTAGGATCCTAAATCGAGCTGTAATCCAGGTCCCCTCTTCGGAATAGAACATAGTTTTGTAGTCACAACTCATAACCAGAGGTGCAGCTGCTAATGACAGGCTAAGCGTGTATTTTCATTTGCAGCAAAAGTTCGTGTGGACTCGACCAAGCAATCTCCACTTCAAACAACGTCGTTAGCGGAATCTTCTTTGAGGTAACTGTTGGGTTTGAGAAATGTAGAACGAGAGAATAGCAACTGAGTAGTGTAAAATGTGTCTTTGTTTTGTTCATATATCCCCTTTGCACGGTGTTTTACATCTATATATATATATATATAAGAGAGACATGGCAATCAATCAGCTTAAATCACGGGATCGGGAGATCTCTGATGCAGGGGCTATCCAGAGGCATGGACTGTCAGAGGTGTGGGCTATCAGGGTCGTGGGCTGTCAGAGTCCTGGACAGCTAGAGGCATGGGCAATTCTGTAGACCCTTTGGACCAACGCCTCCATCAATGGGCTTCACAGATTTTGTTAGGCCTTCTCGTGGGCCGCGGTGGGCTGGTCTCAAGCTGGAGTGTGGGCCTATGGCCCATACCCATCACTTGCCCCTGAGTTTCAAGTGCGTTATGGCGCGGGAAAGTGACTTGAAATTTTGAAAGTTGGGGTTGCCCCTGTGATGACACGTGTCATTTAGTCATATCACGAGAGCTGTGTGTCTAGGTTATAGGGAGGGGCATGCCGCCGCGTCGGCTTCCCGGGCACATCAATCAACTACCTTCTTAATCACGAAGCCGAGCCTCTTCAGAATCTCGTTCACACTCATCCAGCATCAATCTCGCCACTTCTTCCTCTCCTCTCTTTCCGAGCTCTCGTTTTCATGGCGTCTTCGAGTCATCCTGCTCCATCCGGGGCGTCAGCAGGTGAGGAGATCTTCGAAAACAAACTCACCCCCTCTCGATTCCTTTGTTGAGATTAGGAAGGATAGTGGCAGATTTTGCCCCTCGATTTCCGATTGAGGGTGAAGAGCCCTCAGAACCACATCTGGGGGAGTTCACAGTCTTCCCCGAGCAGATTAGGGCTGGCCTTCGCTGGCCTCTGGCGGAGCCCGTGGTGGCGATGTTGAAATACTACCGCCTGGTGCCGGGACAGCTTTCCCCCACCTCCTGGCGCGTGTGGACCGCCTTCTACCTCCATTGTAGGGTGCAAAAAATTATGCATAGTAACCTTCTCTTTAGATTTTTCTACTTGTTAATCCAAAAGTCCGAGGAGGGTTACTTCCATTTCCAGCCGCAGCGTAAGAAAATTTATGGGGCGCTGGTAACGAATTATGGCTCTACAAATTCGAGGTGGAAGGGCGCTTTCTTCTTTATGAAAGATGTCGAGGTCTGGAAATGGCGTAAGGATCCTCAGCTTTAATTCCCCGATGGGGACCCTTGGGGGTCCATGAAGAGGGAAGAGCGGGCCCGGGCCGAAAAGTTCCGCGGCATGAAGATTGAAGCTCGGGACATCATAACGGACGAGAACCCGCTCAAATATGGCCTCGTGTCCGAGGCCCCTTGGCAGTGGAGCATAGATGTTGATATCCCTTTGCAAGAGAGGGCGCTGAAAGCCCCTCAGAAGAGCCCTTCAGAAGAGTGAATAGGCCAAAATCTTTGACAAAATGTTGGTGCAGGAGAGGGCGCTGAAAGCCCTTCACAAGAGGAAGCGGGATGATGAAGCTAAGGAGGAACTCATTGTTATTTCATCTTCTCTGACACAAAGGAACAGCGGCGCCAGGCCAGGAGGGGGAACTCCCTCAGAGCAGGAGTCTGGTGAGGGGGGAAATGCTGACCCGAAGGGCTCGTAGGCCCCGAATCGGGTCGCCCAGCCCGGCACGCGCTCTTCCCTCCGTGGTGCCAGAGGGGTGGACTCCAATGGCGACTGCACTGGTGGAAGCAGCGCCAGAGTCAGCGGTACCCGTCTCCTCAGGGCGTGACAAACCTGCAGAGGCCTCAGAGGCATAGCTAGAGGATCAGGCGGCGGAGCACGTTGAAGAGGCGCGGTCAGCGCTCTCCCTGCCTGCTGAGGGGCAAAATTTAGAGCCCGTCGAAAAGGTACTTTCCCCTCTTACTTCTGGTTTACGGGCGTTTGTTGACATTGACCTTTTTATGCAGGTATCTTTCCCTCTCAAAGGTGTTCCCACGAGAGGGGGCTTTTTGAGCGACATTGAGGGGCAGTTGCAGCTTACCGATGCCCTTCGACACCTCAGAGGGGAACTCCCACCCATAGAGTCCAGGGAGGATCTGTTCGCACACGCTCACTATCATTCCTTGATGGTAAGTGCTTGTTCAAAGCCCCTAGCTCTGTTGTAGCTAAAACATATTTTGGCTTTAATCATTCTCAGGGAGCTATGATTCCGGGCATGTTGATGGATGCTTGGGAGGAGGAGCGTTCCAAAGTCCCCACGCTTGAGGGCCAAGTCAAGCGCCTGACCAAGAAGAGGCACAACTGGAAGAAACAGAGTCGAAGCATGCACGCCAATATTCAGGACTTGAAGTCTCAAGTGGACGCAGCTGAGAAGGAGATAAACGACGCTCGGGGGGAGGCTGAGATCCTCCGGGAGTAGCTTGTTGCGGAGAGGGAAGAGAGGGAGCACCTAAAGGCCAGCTTGGCCAAAAAATTTGAAAACCTTAAGGGGCAGCTGGATGCGGAGAGAGTGGAAAGAGAAGCGCTCCAGGCTTGTTGGACCAGCGACAGAGAGCAACTTCAGAAGCAGGTCCAAGAGTCCTTACAAGCACTATCCCTAGCGGCTTCAGAGAAGGCCCAGGAGGTGCAATGCGCCAAGTTGGAGGCTATTGAGGATTACAAGTCCAGCGACACCTTCACTGAGGAACTGACCTCGCATAGTGGCTTGGCCATGGAGGACTCCCTCAGGTCTGTCAAGAACGACCTACAGCTCCTGAACCCGAGCATCGATACCTCTGCGATCCCGAGTCTCGATTACTTGCGTCAGCTTGACGGGGTTCGCAGCGCCGCTTTGTCAGCAGAGAGCGCGGGGGCTCCCAAGTAGATAAATGTATCTTGGACATGAATTGTATAAAGATTTTGCTTAATAAAATTTCTCTCCCAGGCTTCCTTTCCTAATTTGTCTGTTAGTCTTCCAGTAATATGGGGCTCAGAGTTTTGATCAACGAATAACTATGATGGGCCTAAGTGATATGACACTTCCTTAATTAAAAGCCTAAAGGACCCCAGTAACAATGATATGCATCGACCTTTAGTGAATAGTTACAAGTAGTACGACGCTTTGAGCGCTTAATTGATGGTCATAAGTAATGTTGAGCGGCGTGCCACTTGTATGCCAGTTTGTGAGCATCTAAGCGTTGATGCCACTTGAATGCCAGTTAGTGAGCATTTGAGCGTTGGGCATACCCCTGGGTCGCAGAGGCTTTTAGTGTTGCCCCAGGGTTGCTGGGGTCTTTTTAACACACTTGAGCATGCCCATGGGGTCGCAGAGGTCTTGCGCCCCAGGGTCGCTGGGGTCGTTTTAACGCTTTTGAGCGTGCCCCAGGGTCGCAGAGGTCTTGTGCCCCAGGGTCGCTGGGGTTTTTTTGACGCTTTTGAGCGTGCCCCTGGGTCGTAGAGGTCTTATACCCCAGGGTCGCTGGGATCCTTTTTTTTTTGGAGCGCCAGGTTGGGGTGATGGCATTGAGCTTTAGCGGCATTGTCCTTCAACGCTGTAATTGGATTTATCGAGGCAAAAACGAGAAGCCAGATAAATACATAGCAATGGACTTAATAAAAGAACTTTTTTGAGCACCTCAGCGTTGAATGTGTGAGGCAATGTACGTCCTTCCATGTCTTTTAGTATGTAGGCACCAGGATATGGGACACTGGTTACTTGATAAGGGCCTTCCCACTTGGGTGTGAGCTTGTTGATCTGGTTTTGTCGTACGAACCTGTGCTGGCGTAGTACGAGGTCACCTATACTGAATTGCCACGCGCGAACTCTCCGGTTAAAATAACGCGCCGCTGATCGTTTTTCTTTTTTGATATTCGTGAGGGTGGCCAGTCTCCTTTCTTCTAGGAGATCAAACTCTTCCCCCTTGCTCGGTCATTTAGCATCTTGTTGAATGTGGCTATCCTGTGAGTATTGATTGCCACTTTCGCGGGGATGACTGCTTCAGATCCGTAGACGAAGGAAAATGGTGCTTTCTCCATTGCGGAGCGTGGCGTTATGCGGTAGGCCCATAGGACGCTGTCCAACTCATCGACCCAAGATCCACCAAGGGCGGCCAGCCGTGTGCGTAGGCCATGCAACAGGGTTCTGTTGGTGACTTCAACCTGACCGTTTGTCTATGGGTGGGCAACAAAGGCAAATTGTTGTTCTATACCGAGTTCATGGCACATATCCTAAAAAGTCCTCCCTCGGAATTGCGTCCCGTTATCTGAGACAAGGATACGTGGGATACCGAAGCGATAAACCACATGTTTCAGTATGAACTTCTTTGTTGCCTTCTCTGTAATCATGGCCATAGCTTTAGCCTCTACGCACTTAGAAAAGTAGTCCATCACCACTAACAGAAAGCGCCGTTGTGCCAAAGCGAGAGGAATAGGTCCCAATATATCCACTCCCCATTGTGTGAATGGCCAAGGGGAGACTATCGATGATAACTCCGTGCGTGGTCGGGTAGGGTTGCGCTCGAACACTTGGCAAGATGAGCAAGCTTGTACTAGGGATCGAGCATCCTCCATCATTGTGGGCCAATAATAGCCCTGTCGGAGGGCTAATCGTGCGATGGCCTTGGTTCCCCGGTGACTCCCTGCTATTCCTTCGTGAATTTCTCTGAGCACATAATTTACCTCGTCGAAACCAAGGTATCGTTGTAGGGGTTGGGAAGCATCGCGTCGATAGAGGATCCCGTCGAGTAGGGTATATCAGCTGGCATGTGACTTGACACGCCTAGCGTCAGTGGGGTTAGCGGGCAGGTGATCTCCTTCGAGATAACGGATGACAGGGGTCATCCAAGTCTCCTCATTTCTGGTGCAAAGCACTTCCATGGGGGTGTATGCTTCGGAGATGCGGCGTTGTTCGATGAAGCAAAGAGGGGAGTATGCTTGACTAGAAGCGGCCTTATTGAGCAAGTTCACTAGGTTATTCTCCTCCCGCTGTATCCGAATAATCTCCGTCGTATCAAAGCGGCACATGATCTCTCTGGTCCTTTCTAGGTGCCTTTTCATGTTTTCCTCTTTCGCCTCATAGCTTCCGTTCAGCTGGTTAATGACAAGCTGGGAATCGCATTTGGCGAGAATCCTTCGAGCCCTGGTGCCTCTAGCGATTAGGAGTCCCGTGATAAGGGCTTCATACTCCGCCTAATTATTTGTAGCCGGGAAAGAGAGTACAAGGTTGTAGGTGAGAGGTGGACTACCTGGGGGAATAATGATACATCCTGCACCGGCGGCGCCCGCTGTAGACGACCTATCAGTGATCACCTCCCAAACGCCCTGGGGGGATTCCGCCAGGCTGACAGTAGGCCCAATATTTTCTGCCAGGAAGTCTGCTAATGCTTGCGCCTTTATTGCACCCCGTGGCTCAAAGTGGACGTCAAATTCGCTAAGCTCGATTGTCCATTTGACCATCCTTCCGGACAACTCTGGCCTTCGTAGGACCTGCCTTATGGGTTGGTCGGTCCTGACGGTGATGGTGTGCGCATGGAAATAACGTCTGATTTTTCGCGCTGCAGAAACTATCGCCAGGGTCATTTTTTCCATGGTCATGTAGCGCTGCTCTGCGGGGAGCACACCTTGCTGACATAATAGATTGGGTGCTGGATGTTCTCCCTTTCCACCACTAGGACGAAACTTAGCACCACCTCGCTGACGCCCAAGTACAGTTTCAGCGTCTCTCATGTTAGCGGTGTTGCCAGACAAGGGGGAGAACTCAAGTATTCCTTGAGCCGAGCAAACGACTCCTCACAGTCCTGGGTCCATACAAAATCCTTACCCGCCTTAATCCGTTGAAAAAAGGGGAAGCATTTATCTCCTGCTTTCAACAGAAATCGTGAAAGCTCCATCAAGCGGCCCGTAAGGCGCTGTGGTTCTTTGATAGTTGCTAGGGACCTCATGTCCTCAATGGCCTTAATCTTTTCAGGATTCACTTCAATTCCCCGGTGCGAAAGCATAAAACCCAGGAATTTTCCGGACCTTACCCCAAATGCGCATTTCTCAGGATTAAGTCGGACGTTGTGCTGCCTCATTACTTCAAACACCGTCCGCAGGTCAGATGCATGAGTGGTTGCCTTTTCTGACTTGACGATCATGTCGTCTACATAGGCCTCCATGGTCATCCCCAGTTGGGCCGCAAACAACCTATTGACCAAGCGCTGATATGTGGCTCCAGCATTCTTGAGGCCAAAAGGCATGACATGGTAACAATATATGCCGTCGTCGGCATAGAAGGTTGTTTTTCGCTGATCGTCGGGATGCATGGTGATCTGATTGTATCCAGAGTAAGCATCCATGAAACTGAGGAGTTCATGGCCCGCCGTGGCATCCACTAATTGGTCAATCAGGGGGAGCGGGTAGGCATCCTTTGGGCATGCCTTGTTGAGATCCGTGTAGTCCACACATATCCTCCATCTGCCGCTGGGTTTTCGTACTAAAAAGACACTTGCCACCCACGTTTGGAAGCGGACTTCCTCAATGAATTCATTGGCGAGGAGTCGAGCTAGTTCTCCCTGGACAGCATCCCGACGCTTTGCCACCATAGATCGTCGTTTTTTGTACGATGGGCCTCGCGCGAGGATTAACTGCGAGGTGGTGCGAGATGACCACGGGATCAATGCCAGGCATGTCTGCGGGGGTCCAGGCAAACAAATCGGAGAATTCACTCAATAATGTTATCAGATTATCCTTACAGGCGGGGGTCATGTCCGCTCCGATTTTGATTCGCCGCATCGGGGTGTGCAAGATTTCCTGCAATTCTCCAACAGGCATTGGGCGTTCAACCTCCTCCCGAGAGTCCGGTTCGATCTGGAGCGATGGCCGAACGCGCACCTCTTTCAGCGCTGCCATGTGGCATTGCTTGGCCACCTGGTGACTACCACAGACTGCTCCGGTTCCCCAGGGAGTGGGGAATTTGAGCATTTGGTGATAGGTGGATGGTATTGCCCTAAGAGCATTCAGGATCGGCCGTCCCATGATGGTGTTGTAGGCTGATGAGACGTCAACAACTAGGAAGTTGGCGATGCAGCGCGAAGTCTTGTCCCCGGACTAACGTGAATGGCAAAGTGATGGCGCCTCGGGGGTGGACCGATCCTCCGTTGCATCAAACAAGTGGTGCGTTGACGGGGGTCAGTTTCGCGTCCGTGAAGCCCATCTTTTTGAAAGCGTCATAGTATAGGATGTCGGAGGAGCACCCATTGTCAACAAGGATCCTTCTCACCTCGAATCCCCCAATGTCCGCCGCAATCACCAAGGCCTCATCCGCTGCCGATGTAGGCACAGAATCGGCGTCCTTCTCCGTGAATGTGATGGAGTAGTTAAGATCGTGCCCAAGTGCATCTTGCCAACCGTCCTTTTTCCCTTTGCGGCTGGCCCCCCTGTGATCACCTATACTGTTACCCGGTTTTCTTGCAAAGATCGATCCCGAGTTGCCGGCCTTCCCCTCTCCTCCTGCGTCGGAGGCGCGCGTGGCGCATCGTGGTCTCAGTGCCAGGTGTTCCTGGCGTGTGGGTGCTGGACATACTCTTGCAGTTGTCCTCCCTGGACTAACCTTTCAATTTCGAACTTCAGCTGCCTGCATTCTTCCGTATCATGCCCTGCTGCCCTGTGGTAGCGGCAGTATCTACTGGCGTCAGATCCCAGCATCCCCTGGGGGGGTGCTGCTCCTAATCAAGCGCCGCTTTTCCCTTTCAGCCAAGACTACAGCCCGCGGGGCCAACAATGGGGTGAACTTCTCCCGCTTGTTGTCTCGAGGACCGCAGTCATCTTCCCTTGGCGCTGAGACTTCCTTATGCTTTGCGTCCTTCCTTCTCCAATTTCTTCAATGGCCATGAAACGCTGGGTCCGTGCCGCCAGATTGGCGAAGTCATTCGGTAGGTCGATGATCAGGTTTTTGACGAATTCGTCGTTCTAAGGCCTCGCTAGAACGCCGCCATTTTCTCCTTTGGGGTCAAATCTTCTACTTCGGCCGCCACCTTGACAAAGCGTTTGTACCACTGGAGGAGGGATTCTCTATCGCGTTGTTGCATTCCAAAGAGTTCCATTGGAGTGTGCTTTATCCAACGGGAGCCCGCGAAGCGCTACAGAAACTTGTCTTTTAATGACATGAAGTCTTCGACAAACCCCGGCTCCAGGGAATAAAACCAATCAGCCGCAAGGGCTCGTCCCGAGGAAAAGGAGGCATTGGATCTCGTCGGTGGCTCCCCTTCCTAACAAGGAATTGACGTGGGTGCGCAAGTGATCACGAGGGTCCGTTTTACCATCATAGGTGGTGATTTGGGGTACCCTGAACTTGTGGGGGAGGGTCACAGCTTGGATCCTGGTAGAGAAAGGGCTGGTAACGTCCTCTTCTGCGGCGGGGAGACCGTAGCGTCGGTGATTGTTGGCGTCTAGGCCCTTAGCCACACGGTCCTCCACCATCTTCTGTACTTCTCGAGCGGTCATATTGTTACCAGCATGTGTAACGCCATCTTCACTGGGGGACGGCTCCAAGCGTGAGCTCATTGCAGCCTTGGCGGGGGCAACACCCATGGTGTCGCTGGCCCCTTCTAGCCGCTCACCCAAGGGCCGTGACACGGTTGCTTCCACGAGGGACGCGATGCGGCACTCGATGAGCTGCTCCACAGCCCGTCGAGTATCCGCAGGCAGGGTTTCGACGATCGTATCTTGTCCAGGATTCATACGAGGGCCGACTGTCATGTCGGCAGCTGGGTTGGGAACTTGTGGGGGGTTACGGGGTGGTGCATGAGGCAAGGAGGGGAAGTTGTGGACAGAGCTGGCTCCCGCTCGATTACTGCGAGTCTGGACCATGGCTTTTTGTTCAAAGTTTCCCACAGACGGCACCAAATGTTGGGTTTGAGAAATGTAGAACGAGAGAATAGCAACTGAGTAGTGTAAAATGTGTCTTTGTTTTTTTCATATATCCCCTTTGCACGGTGTTTTACATCTATATATATAAGAGAGACATGGCAATCAATCAACTTAAATCACGGGATCGGGAGATCTTCAATGCAGGGGCGGTCCAAAGGCATGGGCTGTTAGAGGTGTGGGCTGTCAGGGTCGTGGGCTGTCAAAGTCCTGGGCAGCTAGAGGCATGGGCGTTTCTGTAGACCCTTCGGACCAACGTCCCCATCAATAGGCTTCACAGATTTTGTTAGGCCTTCTCGTGGGCCGCGGTGGGCTGGTCTCAAGTGGGAGAGTGGGTCGTACCCATCAGTAACCTTTTTCAGTTATTTGGTGGAATTCATGAAACACATTGTCAACTCCCCGGAGGAAATTTATATTTTATATCTGACAGCTCGCTTAATTGGTTTGGGCCCTAGGTGTTTGACAAAATCATCCTCCATCCAAAATGATTGTTCCAAATTGCTCCAATATGATTTCTTGTGGGTGTAATGCTTTGTCAGGTTGGAGTCGTTGGCAACCATGTGTGTAGTGATCTTGTAAATCATCAGTCTGTGCCCCTCAAACTTATTCAAATCGTTAATACCAACATATAGACAGACAAATAGGCATGAGAGAGAGAGAGAGAGAGAGAGTGGAACAAAAGGTTCGTTGTAGTATTCACATCTTTAAGGCCATTGCTTGACGAGCTCTTTACAGCTGAATGAAACAAAACTGGAGAGAGATTGAAGAAATGAATCTTGATTCCCATACCGTAAGAGAGTTGGAGGTTACTTGCGATGCCACGATAACTCGAAGACTATTCCCTTTCCCATCAGTCAATGATACGCATTGCTGGTTGAAGTGCACCTCTTGGTTCAGATAAGAACAATTAACAAACATGGTTAAGGAACAAGCTTTTCCACTTTTCATAGTAAAATGAAATTCAGGCTTTCAAGGCTTGCCAGCACAACAATCTCTACCTTCGGATGGCCTATCGGGTTGAGAGATCCCTGGTGGAATCGGAGCCGGCCTTGAGTTGGTGAAGACGGGCGGACTTTGCCGGAGACCTGCAAGAAGCCAAGTCCGGGGTGGCTCCCCGGAAAGGCCCTCCGATGCTTAAGTTAGGGTGGCCTTGAGTGGTTCTCCCCTTTACCTAGCCCCGGGGGGCGTATTTATAGATCGAGTTTGTACGGAAGGTTGATGTCAGTTTGTCCTCCATGTGCCTCGCACGGGAGGAAGCTTGGTCCGCCTAAGCCAGGTGTTGGGCATGCTGGTCGTACACGCGGTACCCGATGTGCCTATGTCCGAGTGTACCTGACATGCCCGGGGGTACTCGACATGCATATGTCCGAGGGTCCCCAGTGTGCACGTGGTGGGGTACTCGACATGCATATGTCCGGGGGTACGCGGTGTGCACGTGGTCGGGTCTTTCCCATGTCCGGGGGTACCCAACATGTATATGTTGAGGGGTACCCAGTGTGCACGCGGTCGAGTCATCCCCATGTACCTCGTTCTTGGAATTCGGGTCGGGTATTAGTGTCTAGTCCATATCACATATGAATAACAGTAAACTAATATCCATGAATCCTTTCAAATTTTGTGGACAATTAGATGTGGATAGGATTGCTCGGAAGCTAACAAATTCTAGCAACTTCTCAATTAAGGCTACTAATTCAAACTTGAAAACTAAACAACTCATATGGTTGTGTGTTCATATCCTTAAATCAAGACAATATGAGAATCCAAGATTTCATGGGAACGGTAAAAGGGAAGGTTTTTTTGCATGTTCACAAATCGAGGCACTGAACCTTCAGGTTGTGTTAGGATCGTGACTGCTTCAATACTGTCTGTTGGGTCTCGGGATGTCTCAAGCGAGATGATGAAATGAGAAATTCATAAACTTGGCACCGGATATACTTGCAAAAATCCTCGACTAGGAGGGAGAAAATCATAGACAAAGCAGGAGATTTCACTGTATCAAATTAGGAGATTATAATTATTAGAGATACCATCAATCCCAAGC
>JAOYND010054816.1:0-11493 GCA_025802135.1 Lagerstroemia fauriei | reverse complement strand
TTCACATGCTCTTCACGTTGGCAAATTAAAGGCTTCATTCATAGATTGAAAGGGTGATTAATCAACTATTCGAATGTTACATTGAGCATTATACACGAACAACAATGCAAAATATTCACCGGACCTACAAGATATTGAGCGCATATTAAATCCAAAAGTTTAAATTATCAGGTTTGGTGATACAAGAAGGAGATAACGGAGTGAAATGGGGAGATGGAACTTGGGAATGGGGGCTGTTACTTCGGGTGAATAGGCAATATTGTCCTTAGATCATTTTAGGTAATGAAAATATAGTAAAATACAAAGGAGGGCAATTTTGGAATCACAAGATTGCCATTCCTAAATATAGCGTAGGCACTACATATGTTACATATAAGACTTTCCTGTGTTGAGGAGGAGGATGTGGATGTGACTTTTTGGGCAAAAAATAAAAATAAAAACAACGATCTACTTTAGAGTCAGTTGACAGCAGTGATCTGCACAAGTAAATCGTTGTACGATGGATGCATTCTTCAACACGGCTTTGCTCGACTAATTTTCATGACACTTGAATACGTAGCCCCCGTAGCATATGTAGCCTGGTGGTTGGGCGTGGGACTTCCATATTGGAGGTCCTGGGTTCAAACCCCACAAGGGGCTCCCCTCAAGGGTAGGGTTTATACCCTCGAGTCCGTCAGGTTTGGCCTGGTTTACCCGAGACACGTGGTTTGCGGGTTATTGCATGTCTCCCGAGGAGGGCTCTTGGGTCCGCCTCCCCTAGGGGCCCCCTTCCCCCTAGTCGAGCTCTAAGAGCCCGGATACCTCGGTCATCAAAAAAAAAAAAAGAATACGTAGCCCCCGTAGTATAATACCAAACATTTCCTAGCATAATATTATTTTCGTTTTAGAATTCAAAATTTAGTGTAGAATGTTAAAGCTTTTAGTTCTTGCTCCGTGGCATGGTAGGGTGATTATGAATTGGTTTCAGTGGCCAAACAAAGTTGCTTCCCCTAAACAGGATGTCGAATTTGAGGTTTTTTAATTAAAAATTTTATCATTGATAATTTTATATATTAATAAGTAAATTTTATTGGAATCTGAGCTATTTGAGGTTTTAGGTATAGCGGTTTAAAATTATTATTTTTTTTAAAAAAAGATTTGAATGCCATCTCAAGATTGATAGAACAAATAAAAATATTTTTCAATGGTTTTTTTAATTTATTTATTTGTCTGATAAAAGAAAATATAATAGCATATGAATAAAATCTTTTAATATATGCCCGTCATGATTTGATACTCTTTTTTTTTACCAGCGTTGTGAGTTTTTTTTATAAATAAAAAGGAGGGTAACAGTAGTAGCGACTCAGCCACCCCCGCTACGTGATATTCAGGCTTTCGTGTTCAAACGCGAACATATCAGATGAACTGAACAATCAGTACTAACACTAGTCCCGTCAACTGTAGCACCACCAAAGATCTAGTATAGCTAAAAAGCCGGTATCCGTTAAGGTACAAGCTCAAGAGTCTTTTCTATCAATATTGCTCAGAGCGAGACTTGAACCTGTGATTTCGACCTCACCAATTCACGTGGAGTGAACTTTTAGACCACTTAGCTACTGTTATGAGTTTATGCTCATAACGTTATGAGTTTATACTCTGATTACGATACATTTCAAGATTATCAGAAAAAATAAATAAAATAATATCTAATTTATTTTCTCAGTTTAAATAAATGAATTATTTAATTCTTACATTTCTTGCTAGGAGATATTTTTCAATTTAACTGATTTTCTGTTAAGTTTTTTGAAATTCTATTAAGAGTGATTAATGAATAGGCAGAAGAAGCGTGAAGGAGAGAGAAGAATACTTTATGAGTTCTCTATAAATACATGTAAAATGGGACAGAGCCCATATACGAAAATGAAAAACGATTGGCTTTCTCCTCTCTTTGGCTCTCTCAGCTCATTCCCAAGCATCATCATCATCATCTTCTTCTTCTTCTTCTTCTTTCATCATTCTTTTCTTCTGCTCTGCTCATCATCGATATAGCCTTGCTGCTCTGTGCACATTTGTGATCCTACAACATATCATGAAATTGTGAAGTCTCAGGTATGGTGTGATGCCATGAGGGTGGAGTTGGAAGCTTTGAAAAGTAATAACACCCGCCATGTTGAATCCTTGCCACCTGGGAAGAAAGCAGTTGGATGCAAGTGGGTTTATAAAACAAAATTCAAATAAGATGGGTCAATTGACAGGCACAAGACAAGGTTGGTAGCAAAGGGCTATACACAATAGGAGGGGATTGATTTTTTAGACACTTTCTCTCCCGTTGCAAAGTTAGTCACTGTGAAACTTCTATTATCTCTAGCTGACATTAATAATTGGAGGTTGACACAATTGGATGTAATAAATACTTTTTTGCATGGAGATCTCGATGAGGAGGTCTATATGGAGTTGCCTCTCGGATATACTCTTAGTAAGGGGGAGTCTTTGCCCAGCAATCCAACTGCAGACTACATAAATCCATTTATGGGTTGAGACAGGCATCTAGGCAATGGTTCCACAAGTTTTCGAAGGCAATTTTGGATCAAGGCTTCAAGCAATCTCAGTCAGATCACTCCCTGTTTATTAAGAAGGTTTCTGCAACTTCTTTCATGGCTTTATTAGTCTATGTTGATGACATTATTATTGCGAGCAATGATCATGTTGCAATGACAGCATTGAAGACAGAGCTGAGCAAAATGTTCAAAATGAAGGACTTAGGTCCACTGAAGTATTTTCTTGGGCTGGAAGTGGCTCGATCCTCGGCTGGTATATCGTTATGTCAAAGGAAATATGCTCTTGAATTATTAACTGAGATTGGATATCTCGGTTGTAAACCCACTTCCATACCTATGGAGCCTAACTTAAAAATTTCGCAGTTAGATGGAGAAATGTCAGAGACCCAACTCAGTATAGAAGATTGGTGGGAAAACTCATATATTTAACTAGCACAAGGCCATACTTTAGTTATGCAGTGAACAAATTGAGTCAATTTCTTTCGGCACCTTGCAGCAAACATTTACGGGTTGCCTCAAAGGTACTTCGATACATCAAAAAGACTCCTGGACAGGGGATATTCTTTCCTGCAACATCATAAGTGCAGCTGAACGCTTTTGCGGATGTAGATTTGGGCACTTGTCCTGACACAAGAAGATCGATAACTGGATTTTGCGCGTTTCTTGGCTCGTCACTTATATCACGGAAGTCCAAGAAACAATCTATTATATCGAGGTCCTCAGCTAAAGCTGAGTACAGGGCAATGGCCCAAACAACTTGTGAGATCACATGGATATAGGGGTGGCAATTCGTGCCGGGCTGGCTTTATTGGGCCTGGTCGGCCTGGCCCATTAAGGTTATCGTGCCCGGCTGGCACTGCCCAATAATAGAAAGCCCATTAAGCCATGGCCCAGTCCGGCACGATAAAATTATCCGTCAGCCCGGCCCACCCAATAAACGCATCATTCACTTAAAATCTCTTATACGATGACGAAATACTAGTGAAATTTAAGTGAAATAAAAAAAAAGGCTCTACTAAAACAGAAGGTAAGTCAAGTCTCATAACCACACATTCTACAATAAATCAACAAAAAGTCGTTTTAGGGTTAATGAATGAGATTGAGATATGGTTAGGATAGATTAAAAAACTACCTTTTAAAAAAAAAGGGCTAATGGGCCGGCCCAACCCTTTATTCCATAGCCCAGCCAGCACTATAACCTTAATGGGCCGGGTCGGCCGGCGCAATAAGATTTAGGTCCAACAAGCATTGGCCTAGGCACGGCCTTATCGTGCCGGGCCGGTGCTATGGTATTGGGCCGTGCCAAAAATTGCTAGGCCTACTTGGATACTTGGATTTCTAAAGGACTTATCTTTCGAACACAGAGGGCATGCATTGTTATATTGCGATAATCAGGCAGCAACTCGAATTGCAGCCAATTCAGGATATCACGAAAGGACAGAGCACATAGAAATGGATTGTCACTTTGTGCGTGAGAAAGTGTAGGAAGGAACGTTGAAGACAATGCATGTGTTCTCGCGAAATCAATTAGCAGATCTCTTGACAAAAGCTCTTCACCCAGGACAGTTTCAAGCACTCTTGGGCAAGATGGGGATCAGCAATTCGTACTCCCATCTTGAGGGGAGTCTTACATTTCTTGCGAGAAGATATTTTCCAACTTAGCTGATTTTCTATTAAGTTTTTTGAAATTCTGTTAAGAGTGATTAAAGAATAGAGGGAGAAGAAGCATTAAGGAGAGAGGATTGATTTCTAAGCTCTCTATAAATATATGTAAAATGGAACAGAGCCCATATACGAAAATGAAAAATGATTGGCTTTCTCCTCTCTTTGGCTCTCTCAGCTCATTCATGAGCATCATCTTCTTCTTCTTTCGTCATCCTTTTCTGCTCTGCTCATCTTCGATATAGCCTTGCTGCTCTGTGCACATTTGTAATATTAATAGTCTATGAATAAACAGCCTTGTCCATTGAGTCAAATATCCGATGACAGAACAGACGATCCTTCCGAAGAACACCAGCGATCAAAATCAACTTCTAATTAGGCTTGAGGAACACACAGCCATGGTGATCCCTCTTCCTCCTCATCACTTCCCCAGGTTTCACCTTCACGTCGGCGTGCAGCCATACTTCCCCACACTGTTTGCCTGCGCCGAGGCGGAGGAGGAAGCGGCTTTCATAGGCAAAAGCAACGATCTTTTTCAGTGCCGGCCGACAGCGATCGCAGGTCCAATCCCCATCTCGCGGATCTTGTTCTTCCCTCAACCATTCCTCCACGAAGACTTCACCGCTTGCACACGGAGCAAGCGCCAGAGCAGAGATTGGGTGACCTGGAGACTTCCCCCGCCGGGCTGGCTCAAAATCAATGTAGACGGGAGTTCGTTCGGGAATCCGGGACCAGCTGGTGCCGGGGGACTCGTACGAGATGACAGGGGCAACTGGGTTGCGGGCTTCTCCGCCAACATCGGCGTCGACATTTCTCTCCACGCAGAGCTCCGGGCGATCAAGCATGGGATTCAACTCGCGCTCAACAGAGCATCAGCATCAGGGCCCATTACCGGCGTCGTCATAGAGTCCGACTGCTCCAGGGCGATCAGTATGGTCTTCGACGAGTACTCACCGCTGCTCCAAGAGATCCGGGAGCTCCGGGCGAGGCTGGAGAGCGTCTGCGAGGTCCGGCTCTACCACATCTTCAGGGAGGCAAACCGCTGTGCCGACTTCCTGGCGAAGCGGGGAGTGCATCAGTCGGAGGAACTCACGATACATGAAGAGCATCCACCGGAACTCAGTTGCCAGCTGCGCGAGGATCGAGAGAAGGCATTGATGACTGCCATTTGAGGCATCTTCTGTACAAGATTCCTTTTTTCATCAGTACAAGACTTCATGTTATGTATGATACATTAGCGATTTGGGCTCTGATCCTCGTCAATGAGGTACGTAGGCAGCTGTATGCGGTTCGAGCCCGGCTTTATTAAAGAAACATTTTTTTTTACTTGCACAGTCCAACAGGTATATGCCATTGTTGTTGTCGTTATGTAAGGTTTTTGAAGCATATTCGTTTGATTCAAATTGAAGGAGTGTGTGCTGTCAATGTAACTGCAAATGTAACCTGATTCATGCTTTGGGTAATGAATTCTGTTGAATTTGCTGCAATCCTAGACTTGAAACCATAACTCTTACTGCAATAATGGAAACTTTCTTTGTTGAAAGCATTCGGCCCTTTCCCGCAATTGTCAGATATCATATCTGTTGAATTAGTGTTTTGTTGTGTCTAAGGCCGAGAGGGGACTGTCTCACATATTATATTATTGTTAATGGGTGTTACAAGAGACCGGACCCGTTTCTACCCAAAAGTCTAAGCTATTAGGTGGTGGTATCTAGTTATTTTATAAACCCATTATTATTCTCTTATTTAGTCGATATGGGATCTTAACAATATCAAAATGATCTTAGGCCAACAAAGCATCAGGATCCATTACCGGCGTCACCATAGAGTTCGATCACTCCGAGGCGATCAAGATGGTCTTTTAACAATCTGTACTCGCCGCTGCTCCGAGAGATCCGGGAACTCCGGGCGAGGCTGGAGAGCGTCTGCCAGGTCTGGCTCTACCACATCTTCAGGGAGGCGAACCACTGCGCCGACTTCCTGGCGAAGCGGGGAGCGCATCAGTCGGAGGAACTCAAGATACAGGAAGAGCATCCACCTGAACTCAGTCGCTATCTGCGCATGGATCGAGAGATGGCGATGATGATAGCGATTTGAGGCATCTTCTTTACAAGATTCCTTTTTTCATCAGTACAAGACTTCATGTTATGTATGACACATTAGTCGAACAGGTAATGGCACTACGTGGGCTCTGATCCTCGTCACGGGGTATGTAGGCAGCCATATGCGGTTCGAGCCGGCTTTATTTAAAAAATATTTTTTTTCTTGCACAGTCTCAGAGGTATATGCCATTGTTGCTTTCTTGCACATTTTTTTCTTTACAATATCGAAATGATCTTAGGCCGCTAGAGCAAGACTGATAAACTGCTATACAATTGCCTAAGTGTTGAACAATATCGAAATGATCTTAGTATTCACCGAAAAAAAATATGATCTTAGCCGATACAGGAAGGTTGATAAACTAATACGCGATCAGCTAAGCGGTGACGTTTTCTTTTATTTATTAAAAGTTAAAAATACGTAAACAAAGGTCAACTCTAGTCCTTCGGCAGTATTAACTCATGAATATAATGTTGTCCTATTTGCATCTCTTCTTTGACTTTTATGTTCATCCTTTTCTTTTACATGTACAATTAGCACTCAAAAGTCCAACGGATCTTAACTAGTCTAGTTATTGGTGCTTACAGGAGACTGGACCTGTTTCCATCCAAAAGCCTTTGCTATCACGTGGTGGTGCCTAATTATCATATAAACCCATTACTGTTCTCTTATTTTGTCGATATAAGATCTTTACAATATAGACACGATCTAAGGCTGATAGAGCAAGACTAATAAACTGCTATACGATTGCCTATGCGTTGAACAATATGGAAATGATCTTAGGCCGATAGGTGACAACCTCACATATTATATCATTGTTAATGGGCCTTACCAGAGACTAGACTCGTTTCCACCCAAAAGACTAAGCTTTTAGGTGGTGACACCCAATTATCTTATAAACCCATTATTGTTCGCTTATTTAGTCGATATGAGATCTTAACAATATTGAAATGATCTTAGGCCGATAGAGCAAGACTGACAAACTACTATACAATCGCCTAAGCGGTGAAGTTTTCCAATATTTACTAAAAGTTATTTGATCCACGCTAACCCCTACGATAGTATTAACTCAGGAACTTAATATTGTCCTATTTATATCTCATCTTTGACTTTTCTGTTCAACCTTTTTCTTATCATTAGTATTAAAAAGTTCAATGGATCTTAATTAATTTAGTTAATGGACCTTTCAAGAGACCGGACTAGTTCCTACCAAAAAGCCTAAGCTATCAAGTGGTGTTACCAAGCTATCCTATAAACGCATTATTGTTCTCTTTTTTTTTTTTTTTTTATCAATATTAGATCCTGATAATTTTGAAATGATCTTAGTATTCACCGAAAAAAAAGGAAATGATTTTAGCCGATAGAGGAACATTGATAAACTAATATACGATCAGCTAAGCGATGATGTTTTCTTGTATTTATTAAAAGATAAAAAGAGGCAAACAAAGATCTACGCTAGTCCCTTCAGCAGTATTAACTCATGAATGTAATGTTGTCCTATTTATATATCTTCTTTGACTTTTATGTTCATCCTTTTCTTTTGCATGTACCATTAGTATTCAAAAGTCCAACGGATCTTAACTAATCCAGTTAATGGTCCTTACAGGAGACTGGACCTGTTTCCATCCAAAAGCTTTTGCTATTAGGTGGTGGTGCCTAATTATCCTATAAACCCATTATTGGTCTCTTATTTAGTCCATATAAGATCTTAAAAATATCGAAATGATCTTAAGTCGATAGAACAAGACTGATAAACTGCAATACGATTACCTAAGCGTTGAACAATATTGAAATGATCATAGGCCGATAGGCGACAGCTTCACATATTATATCATTGTTAATGGGCCAAGAAGAGACTGGACTCATTTCCACCCAAAAGCCTAGTGGTGGCACCCAGCTATCTTGTAAACCCATTATTGTTCTCTTATTTAGTCGATATGAGATCTTAACAATATTGAAATGATCTTAGGCCGATAGAGCAAGACTGACAAACCACTATACAATCACCTACGCGGTGAAGTTTTCTAATGTTTACTAAAAGTTATTTGATCCACGCTAACCCCTACAGCAGTATTAACTCGGGAACTTAATATTGTCCTATTTGTATCTCATCTTTGACTTTTCTGTTCAACCTTTCTTTTTATCATTAGTATCAAAATGTTTAATGGATCTTAATTAATCTAGTTAATGGACTTACAAGAGACCGGACCAGTTCCTACCCAAAAGTCAAAACTATCAAGTTGTGTTACCAAGTTATCCTATAAAAGCATTGTTGTTATCTTTTTTGTCAATATGAGATCCTAACAATATCAAAATGATCTTACTATTCACCGAAAAAAAAATGATCTTAGCTGATAGAGAAGGCTAATAAACTAATATTCGATCAGCTAAGCGGTGACATTTTCTTGCATTTATTAAAAGTTAAAAATATGTAAACAAAGATTCACGCTAGTCCCTTCAGCAGTATTAACTCATGAATGTAATGTTGTCCTATTTGTATCTCTTCTTTGACTTTTATGTTCATCATTTTCTTTTGCATGTACCATTAGTATTCAAAAGTCCAATGGATCGTAACTAGTCTAGTTAATGGTCCTTACAAGAGACTGGACCTATTTCCATCCAAAAGGCTTCGGTATCAGGAGGTGCTGCCTAATTATCTTCTAAACTCATTATTGTTCTCTTATTTAGTCGATATATGATCTTTATCGAAATGATCTTAGGCCGAGAGAGCAACACTGATAAACTGCGATACGATTGCCTATGCATTGAACAATATCGAGATGATCTTAGGCCTATAGGCGACTGCCTGACATATTATATCATAGTTAATGGGCCTTACGATAGAATTGACCTGTTTCCACCCAAAGTCGAAGCTATTAGGTGGTGGTACCCAGTTATCTTATAAACCAATTATTGTTCTCTTATTTCGTCGATATGAGATTTTAACAATATTGAAATGGTCTTGGGCCGATAGAGCAAGACTTACAAACTGCTATACAATCGCCTAAGCGGTGAAGTTTTCTATTATTTACTAAACGTTATTTGATCCACGCTAACTCCTACAACAATATTAACTCAGGAACTTAATATTGTCCTATTTGTATCCCATCTTTCACTTTTCTGTTCAACCTTTTTTCATGTCATTAGTATTAAAAAGTTCAATGTATCTTAATTAATCTAGTTAAGAATATTCAAACAAAGATCCATGCTAATCCCTTCAGCAGTATTAACTCATGAATGTAATGTTGTCCTATTTGTATCTCTTCTTTGACTTTTATGGTCATCATTTTCTTTTGCATGTACGATTAGTATTCATAAGTCCAACGGATCTTAACTAGTCCAGTTAATGGTCCTTACAAGAGACTGACCTATTTCCATCCAAAAGGCTTCGCTATCAGGTGGTGCTGCCTAATTATCTTCTAAACCCATTATTGTTCTCTTATTTAGTCGATATAAGATCTTTATCGAAATGATCTTAGGCCGATAGAGCAAGATAGATAAACTGCTATACGATTGCCCATGCGTTGAACAATATCGAGATGATCTTAGGCCTAATATACGATCAGCTAAGCGGTGACGTTTTCTTGTATTTATTAAAATTTAAGAATATGCAAAGAAAGGATCAAGGCTAGTCCCTTCAGCAGTATTAACTCATGAATGTAATGTTGTCCTATTTGTATCTCTTCTTTGACTTTTATGTTCATCATTTTCTTTTGCATGTACCATTAGTAGTCAAAAGTCCAACGGATCTTAACTAGTCCAGCTAATGGTCCTTACTAGAGACTGGACCTATTTCCATCCAAAAGGCTTCGCTATCAGGTGGTGCTGCCTAATTATCTTCTAAACCCATTATTGTTCTCTATTTAATCGATATAAGATCTTTATCGAAATGATCTTAGGCCGATAGAGCAAGACTGATAAACTACTATATGATTGCCTATGCGTTGAACAATATCGAGATGATATTAGGCCTATAGGCGACTGCCTGACATATTATATCATAGTTAATAGGCCTTACGATAGACTAGACCCGTTTCCACCGAAAGTCGAAGCTATTAGGTGGTGGTACTCAGTTATCTTATAAACCCATTATTATTCTCTTATTTCGTCGATATGAGATCTTAACAATATTGAAAGGATCTTGGGCCGATAGAGGAAGGCTGACAAACTGCTATACAATCGCCTAAGCGGTGAAGTTTTCAAATATTTACTAAAAGTTATTTGATCCACGCTAACCCCTACAACAATATTAACTCAGGAAATTAATATTGTCCTCTTTCTATTGGATCTTTCCCTTTTCTGTTCAACCTTTTTTCTTATCATTAGTATTAAAAAGTTCAATGGATCTTAATTAATCTAGTTAATGGACCTTACAAGAGATCGGGCCAGTTCCTACGCAAATGCCTAAGCAATCAAGTTGTGTTACCAAGTTATCATGTAAACGCATTATTGTTCTCTTTTTTTGTCAATAGGAGATCCTAACAATAACGAAATGATCTTAGCCGATAGAGGAAGGCTGATAAACGAATATACGATCAGCTAACTGGTGACGTTTTCTTGTATTTATTAAAAGTTAAGAATATTCAAATAAAGATCCACGCTAATGCCTTCAGCAGTATTAACTCATGAATGTAATGTTGTCCTATTTGTATCTCTTCTTTGACTTTTACGTTCATCATTGTCTTTTGCATGTACCGTTAGTATTAAAAAGTCCAACAGATATTAACTAGTCCAGTTAATGGTCCTTACAAGAGACTGGACCTATTTCCATCCAAAAGGCTTCGCTATCAGGTGGTGCTGCCTAATTACCTTCTAAACCCATTATTGTTCTATTCTTTAGTTGATATAAGATATTTATCAAAATGATCTTAGGCCGACAGAGCAAGACTGCTAAACTGCTATACGATTGCCTATGCGTTGAAAAATATCGAGATGATCTTAGGCCTATAGGGGACTGCCTCACATATTATATCATAGTTAATGGGCCTTACGATAGACTAGATTTGTTTCCACCCAAACTCGAAGCTATTAGGAGGTGGTACCTAGTTATCTTATAAACCCATTATTGTTCTCTTATTTCGTCGATATGAGATCTTAACAATATTGAAAGGATCTTCGGCCGATAGAGCAAGACTGACAAACAGCTATACAATCGCCTAAGCGGTGAAGTTTTCTAATATTTACTAAAAGTAAT
>JAOYND010054716.1:0-11497 GCA_025802135.1 Lagerstroemia fauriei | reverse complement strand
ATGGAATCAAACACCATTCCCAGAGCCATACTATGGAAAAATCATCGTCCGAGAGGATAACTCATTCGACGACTAGAGCAAAGGTTGCTTCCCGGAATCGGAAACACGTTTTGATGCCCTGTTTGTTCACGCAATTGTCTAAAATGTATTTATACCGGTCCTCAATACTCAGGACGAGTGGTACATAAACTCATTTTCAAAATCCTGCTACAATTCGACCCGTCAGTTTTATCATATAATGGAAAGCGAATGCGTGACATTGTATGCATCAATTATGTGATGCATCGATGATGTGGCATATGTATACTCTAGTTAACCCTGTATTAGCCTCTTGCGGACTCCATCCATGTATCACTTGTCCTCCATCTATAGATGATACTTGAATTGTTCAAGGTTATTTAACATCTTAATAGTGATTCAAATATTTGATAAACAATTGAATTAAGTGCTATTGAGTTGAAGAAATTTGAACATAGGATGAGAGATATAGAGAAATGGGATTGTAAACTTCATTAGATTGACTAACTTATGTAGTCTTTATGTAAGTTAGAGACAAAAGTAAGCTATGATTATAAAATAGTAAATTTGTTAAATCGTATCTACATTTAGAAACTAATGTACAATTTGATTCATAATTTATTAACTAGCACAATTATCAAATATAATTTTCTTTTACTTTCTAACGTATCTTTAACACTCCTCAAGGTAAACAAGGAGCTCTCACGAAACATTCATCTCACAATGAAATCTAGATTCATGATTCTTCAATTTGACCTAACGATCAATCACTACAACACTCGACTTCATGGCAAAAAGATGAAAAATAGTTTTTCCACTCTGATAAAAATAAAACTCTCTATTTTCTTTTCCATTTGACGGAGGCAAACTTACGTGATTGAATCATGTAGCGGGCTCGTCCGAATGAACCTGCTATGATACCATGAATAAATTTAAGAATAGAATGACACGAGGAAATGGGAGATACAAAAGTCATAGCCACATACTGTATTTGATTGAGCAGCTTAATAAATACATAGACGTGTAGCTCATATAAGCCAAGAGATACGGGTAAACTAGGAAGTAAAAAATATCGGATCTACTAAATCACACCTAAATCAGAAATTGATCGATAATATAATCGATAGAATATTAACTATGACACTTATCAAATACGATTTTATTTCACTTTCTAATTTATAAAATATCTCTAACACGAATTATTTAATGTTGTGGTGTCAAACTAGGTTTATCATTTATTTGTATAATAGGCATGTTCCATCTTAATACATGAATGTCAAGACGATTTTTCTTTGTTATGCAATCCAATAACCAGACAACATTGAGAAAAGCATCGGATGGGTCGTGATATTGGGAGGACACGCATGTTTCTAGCAAGATAATTGACTTCGGTTTGCTGGCAAGTTTGAGGATTGATCTTCTTCCCCAATTCTGTAAGAGCGGCGAGGCCTAACTATCGTGGGCATGATACTCCCCTCTAGGTCATTGAATTAGGCTGCATTTGCTGACCTACTCCCATCGCCATGGCTGCTGAGGATAGATAGCCTCAAGGACACCTCCCTTTGCTTCTGGTGGGCTAGACATTCTTGTTTAGTTGGCGCTCACCGAGTGGGATATTAAGAATCAAGTCAATCTACAATTTTCTTACTCGAGGAGTCGGTTATGGATGTTGATATGGAATCAGAATAGACCTCAACATATTCGTCCGTTTTTTAGTGGTTGTTGGGTCAACAACTTATTAATGAACTCTGCTCAGTCTAGGGAATTGGCACTTGAGCAAGGTGGCCACTCATGTTGTGGTCCATTTCCTTAGGGATTGCATAGTAGTAGCCCGAGAGATATGAAATGGCCCGGTTGCCAGAGTTGCAGTGTCGGTTCCATAGCACACAACTACAAATATGGCTCCGTTAAGTCTATTAGAGCATGGCCCCTATTTCAAGGAAATTCAATGGAGTACATTTTTTGGAATCATATGCTGGCATCTGAGGTGCTGGCGAAACAACCAGTTGTTCGAGGAATTATTTCCACCGATAGGATTGATGTTATTACTCATTACGCGAAGGAGATTATAACTGAGCATGAGCTCTCGATGTCCCTATCCTTAAAGCGAGCCAAGTAGTGGTAGCACATTGGATGGAAAAAAGTTAAGGAGCTAGTTGGTTCTCCTTTCCCAATACATCGTGGATTTGACAGTCCGACAGTTGATTCCTCTAGCTAGTAACAAAGATCCATCACTTCTTAGATGGCAATTGTACTATTGTTATTCAACACACTACGAGGAAGACAATTATTGTGCTAATGTCTTAGCAAATCTAGCATTGCAAGTAGATATTGGCGTCTATATACTTTTTGGGTTATACCACCTAAGTTAACCTTATTGTTCTTTGATGATATCTATATAGGATTGCCTTCCCTCGCCTTTGTACTACTAAAATTTTATTTGATGATGTATTGGACTTTGGTCCCATTCCCAATCCAAAATAACTATAAACCAACTTATTAAAAGATATATATCTTTCAATTATAAATGTTCTTTATTATAACACTCAGAACTACAGAGAAATGGGTGTCATTACCATTAGTTTTAAAACTAATGTGCAAAAAATGGTACAAATGAAACTAATCCCACCAGTACCGAAAATGACGGAACCGCATCTTCAAAATGCGGTTCCCTGCCTTTCCTACACGATGCGTAGAAGGGGGCTGGCGGGACAAGGAGCACACAACCGCATCTTCAACATGCGGTTGTTGAATAAATAGTAGAGTAAATATTTAGTGTATAATACACAACAAGTTCGTTTTGTAAATCTCTCTAAAATTTATACCTGAAAAATTTTTACAAGTGTAAAGATCTGAGAGAGATTTACAAAACGAGCTCGTTTTGTATTACATACTAAATATTTACTCTTAACACGTATGTTTTGAAGCAAATACTCAAATGTATTATACATCAGAATTCGTTGTATAAATCACCATTCAAGTATTGATACTTGTAAAATTTACTATTAAAAATTTGAAAAAATTTCAAGTAAAAATCTTAAGAGAGATTTATAAAACGAGCTCATTATGTATTACACACTAAATATTTACTCTACTATTTATTCAACAATCGCATGTTGAAGATACGATTGTGTACTCCTTGTCCCGCCAATCCCCTTCTACGCATCATCTAGGAGAGGTAGGGAACTGTATTTTGAAGATGTAGTTCCTTTAAAGGGCAGTTCATTTTCGGTATTGGTGGAATTAGTTTCATCCGTACCGTTTTTTGCACATTAGTTTTAAAACGAACGACAATGACACCCATTTCTCCAGAACTACAACCTTAAAAGCGAGACTAGAAAGAAATGTTGTACTAGATTGATGATCAACACTATCCGCACATACTCAAAAATAAAAATATTTACATTTCATATGCCACATATCTCACGTCACTTTAGACGATGGCAATCCTCTTGAAACACATAAACTCATGGATAGCTTCTAATGGACTAGCTCTCAAGCTAATTACACATCAAAGCTCGATATCAAGCCTCCTCCAACAATCTTGACTTCAACAGTCTTAGATCTTCCTCTATTCTTCTAATATAGTCTTCCATCTATGCAATGACAATAAAAGCATATTATCAACATAAAAAAAGACAATAAAAGCATATAATTCTTCTTCTTTCTCATCTTGTGGCTGCTTGTTAATTTATAAAAGTTATGCTTTGAATACACTATAAATTTCATGTGAATTAACAAGATCATTATATTTTATATAGTATTTATTTATTCATCTCACAAAAAAATTATTTAGTAATTTTTGGATAAATAACCTAATTAAATATGTATTTTGATTGATTTCTCACATTTAATACGAACTTTTTCACATGATGTAATCCACACTATGACATATTTGTCCCTTTTGGCACCAGTTACAGATTCTGCCAAAACTAATGGATTTAGCTGACATAGCATGTTAGGATAATTGAGCATATAATAAGAATCTTATGACATGACTCCTAACTCATCTATTATTGCTCTCATAAGAATTTTCTTTTTGTGAAGATCACAAAATGTAGTTGAAGAAAAGAATTACTTTGTGTGCAAGGAAGAATAGCTTGAAAAGCACCAAATGTACAATTCATCGTTGACACACTAGTTAAGCTCTACTAGATTTTTCCGAAGTAAATAATTTCAAGAATGGCATAAAGGTTTTACTAATATCTTTTTATAATTTTCCTAAAAATTCTAGTATCTTCTCACACTTATAAATTTGTTGTAGTTTCCATGACACCAAATATCATAATATTATCGATGAATGGTAGAAGATTATTTTACAAGACAGTATAATAAAAATGTCTTCCCGGTCAAGATAACGGCCAGTCCTTAATAACAACATAAACTTGCCTATAATCTCGACTTCAACCGATTTGCCATCGCCTACATACATGAATCTTTCAGCATCTTTTGTCGTTTGGCAGCTCAGGCAACCATGCATAGACACACTTATGTGAGTACTAGCATCAGAATCTATCCAACAAGTGTGTTTAGGTACAAAGGTCAAATTAGCCTCAGAACAAACCAAAACAAGAAGTGTACCTTTCATTGCACGCCAAGCGTGGTACTCGATACAATCCTTCTCCACATGTCCACCTTTCTTGCAAAAGAGACATGTTGAGCCTTATCTTGTTACTTCTGCTTCTTTTTCGATTGTGAAGCAGTCACAACTTCCTTATTCTTGGTCATTTTCTTTCCCTTACCCTTACTCTTGGAAGTCGACATCAAATGAGCACTCTCTGTCTTCTCCTGTTTTATTCTCTCCTCCTCTTGCACATAGTGAAAAATGAGCTCATTAATGCTCTGCTTCTCCTTTTAATAGTTATAACTGAACTGTGCAAGAAGAGATATCAGAACCAAATGCACGAGCAAGTCCTTAGACAACTCTTAACTTAAGTGCCTTAAGTTTTAAAGCAAGATTAGACATCTCCATGATATACTCCAGAATGTTCCATTTGCATATATACCTCATTGAGACAAGTTATTGATAGATGCATCCTTGTCTCAGCCTTTTCGTTTCTTTCAAAACGCTTCTCAATGGATTCAAGAAATAATTTGGCAGGTGTATCCTCAGAGATAGCGCCCTTGAAGGTCTCCAGGATTACATGTTTCATGATTATTAGGCTCATCCTATTATAACATTCTCAATACTCAAAATGTCTTTTTGCCTCAGTGGAGCTATCTGCCATAAGAGCGGGTTTATTTTGTCCGGAGGGCCAAATCCAAATCCATGTCCACAGGTCCGTGTCCAATATTTGAATTTGAGATAAATTGTAAGACGAGTCCGACCTTGATTCATGGTTGCATGGATTTGGACTTCGCCAATCTGGACAAAACAACCACCTACTCTTATGGGTGATAATCCACTGAGGCAAAGAGACACTTTGAGCAGTGGGAATGTTTTGGTAGGCCTAATAATAATCATGAAGCGTGCAATCCCAAATACCTTCAAGGGCGCTATCTCTGTGGAGACAGATGCCAGGTTGTTCCTTGAAGCCATTAAGAAGCATTTTGAAAGAAATGCAAAGGTTGAGGCAAGCATGCATTTAACGAAACTTTTCTCGATGAAATTTACAGGCAAATGAAACATTCGGAGTACATCATGGAGATGTATAATCTTGCTTCAAAACTTAAGGCACTTAAGTTAGACCTGTTTAATGACTTGCTTGTGCATTTGGTTCTAATATCTCTTCCTGCACAATTCAGTCAATTTAAGGTCAGTTACAACTGTTAAAAGGAGAAGTGGAGCCTTAATGAGCTCATCTCACTATGTGCAAGAGGAGGAGAGATTAAAGCAGGAGAAGACAGAGAGTGCTCATCTAACATCGAATTCGAAAAGCAAGGGTAAGGGAAATAAAAGGCCCTAGAATAAAGAAGTTGTGACTGCTTCATAACAAAAAACAAAAAACAAAAAAAGAAGTAGAAGCAACAGGATAAGGCTTCAACATGTTTCTTTTACAAGAAAGGTGGACACGTGAAGAAGGATTTTACCAAGTACCACGCTTGGCGTGTAATAAAAAGTACACTTCTTGTTTTGGTTTGTTTTGAGGCTAATTTGACCTTTGTACCTGAATACACCTGTTGGATATATTATGATGCTAGTACTCACATAAGTGTGTCTATGCAAGGTTGTCTGAGCTGCCAAACGACAAAAGATACTGAACAATTCATCTATGTGGGCGATGGCAAATAAGCTGAAGTAGAAGCTATAGACATGTTTATGTTGTTATCAAGGATTGACCGTTATCTGGACCTGAAGGATTGTTTCCAATGGAATTCTTGATCTTGAGACTTGTGTTGACTGTATAAAGGAAAAACAAACAAACATAAGTAAATCAAGTGCTAGTTAAAAATCAGACGTTTTTGGACTTACATATGAATATTTGTGGACCACTCCATACATCTTTTTGGAATGGTCAACATTATCATATCACGTTTATAGACTACCCTCAATATGAATACCTATATCTAATTAGTGAAAAGTCTGAGGCAATAAATGTGTTAAAAAATTTTAAGGCTCCAGTTAAAAAAACAGCTCAGCAAAAGGATTAAAGCTGTTATATCTGACCATGGTAGTTAGTATTATGGTAGATATGACAGATCAAGTGAACAATGTCCAGGACCTTTTACCAGATTCCTAGAGAAATATAGTATCGTACCTCAGTACACCATGCCGGACAATCCCAGCATAAATTGTGCTGCTGAGAGACGAAATAAGACTCTTGGTAAGGAGTATGATCAGTCACTCGACCTTGTCGAAATTCCTCTATGAAGAGGCACTCAACACCTTAGTTTACATACTCAATAGTGTACCATGTAAAGCGATGACTAAAACCCCATATGAACTACGGACACTGACAAGAAGTCCAGTAAAAAACATTTACATGTTTGGGATTGTCCAGCTGAAGCAAGGCCCTGCCAAATAAAAAGAGGCTAGACTCAAGAATGATCAACTGCTATTTTGTTAGTTACTCTGAAAGATTTAGGTATTACAAATTCTATGATCCCACTACCATACCAATGGCTTGAAATGGAAAATGCATTGTTCTTTGAGGAAGTTGAGTTTACAGGGGGGTGGGAATGTCAAGGATGTTGTCTATGAAGAGGAATATGTCTCTCTTCATGTAGTTGTTATTTCTAATAAGGAACAATATGACAATGTCATAGACCTCTCCATGCAGCCGCAAGAGGATTTACAACCTCAAGGGGATATACTAAAAGAACAAACTCAACAACGTCAAAAACATGCACCCTTAAGGAGAACTAGGAGAGCGGAGAAGCACAATTCCAGATGATTATATAGTATTTCTCCCAGAGCATGAGGATAGTGTTGGAGTGATGGAAGATGATCCAATTAACTTCTGTCAAGTCATGAAGAGCTCTAACTCTCAAAAATAGATTGATGCCATGAATAAAGAGATGAAATCCATGAAGGACAATGATGTTTGAGAGCTCACCCCATTGTTAGAATATGCTAAACTCATTGGTTGCAAGTAGATTTTTAAGACCAACAGGGATTTCGAAAGAAATATGGAGAGGTATAAAGCTCATCTTGTCACTAATGACTTCACACAGAAAGAATGTATCAACTATAAAAAGACTCCCTCTCATTTCCTCGAAAGACACTTTTAGGATTATAATGGCATTTGTAGCTTATTTTGATCTCGAGCTACATCAGATGAATGCAAAAACGACGTTTCTCAATGGCGACATTGATGAGATGATTTATATTGTGCAGCCATAAAACTTCGAGGTTGGAGACACGAAATAATGGTCTCCAAATTGAAGAGATCCATCTCCAAATTAACAGTATTGATCAAATCATGCTCTCATTACTAGTGTGCAATGATATAAGCTTACTGCATGAAACCAAGAGATTTCTATCATAGAAATTTGAAATGAAATATCTTGGTGACGCCTCTTTTATATGAGGGATCTAGATTCATTGAGAACGCTCTCAAATGTATTCTTGGATTATTGCAAAATAGTTATATCAATAACGTGTTGACTAGATTTAGCATGAAGGATTGTAAGTCAGGAGCTACCCATATTGCTAAGGCTGATAAATTCAATCTTAGCCAACGGCCCAAGAATAAATTTGAGAGAGAAGATTCCCTATGCATCTATCGTTGGAAGTATGATGTCTGCTCAGGAATATACGCATCAAGATATGTGCACATTGTTTGAATGTTAACAGATATTTAAGTGATCCTAGGATCACTGGAGGCAGCCAAACAGGTTTTGCAGTATTTACAGAGTACAAAACACTATATGCTCCCATACATGACATCAAAAAAATTGGAAATTATCATGTATTTAAGACTCTCATTTCGCTGGATATCAACATAGTCGCAAATCTACGCCACGTTATGTTTATTTGATGATTGGTGGTGCTCTCCTAGAATTGAGTGCTGAGCAGACACCTGTAGCCACTTCAATAATAGAGGCATAATTCATAGGTAACTACAAAACATATAATCATGGAATATGCCAGCGGAATTTTGTCACCGGGTTGCGAATCATTAATCGAGTAAAAAGACCACCGAATTTATTTTATGACAATAAGTCAACGACGACATATTCCAATAATAATAGGAGCTCTTCGAAGTCTAAGCAAGTCTAAGCATATTGACATCAAGTCTATAATTGTTAAAGAAACTGGTCAGATAACTATAGAGCATATTAATACAACTTCCATTTTAGCAAATCCGCTCACTAAGGCTTTACCACGCATGGTCTTTCATGAGCATGTTGCTCATATGGATGTCAAATCCTGTAATATTACTATAGTTTAATGGGAGTTCATACGTTGATGTTATTTGATTATAACATCATATATTATTCTACAGAAACAAAGTATTTCAATTCTTTCACACACTAAATTTCCGTATAAAATTTAAGGTTTGATCTCTATAAGGTTTAAGGAGAACCAATTGAAAATAGGAATGTTCAGACCACACAACATGTAATTTTGATTCTGCACACCTACATATGAACTATGTTTTTGAGTGCATTGATGTATGTTATCATTGATAGTTCCACTTGCGATTCGTGGATGAAGAACACTTTGGTCTCATTTTTGATGCATTCAATGAACAATATTATTGAACAAGGCAGCAATTTTTAGCTCATAAGATCAGTCAGGATATAATTGTTGGCCCAAATGGGAAATTGTCGAATTTTTATCTAACTTATGTGATCCAACAGCATGTCATTTACCAAGTATCTACATTATCCTAATAGTTAACCTGATTAAGTGATCTAATTAAATTTAATAACAAACCGTAAATGACGTCTTGTAAAATGTGGAGATTAATGTTAAGATTCTCTAAAAGAATTTTTCATTCTATGATAGACGAAATTAGAAATTACTAAATAAAGAGATCCCAAATTCTCTTAAGCGCCATGTAGGCAAAAGGATCCAAATCCGAAATGTGACTTCACAATTACTACCATGGATTCAGATGCACTTCCGGTTCACGTTGATGCACAATCTCTTAGGCACATTAGCACGTGTGTTCTTAGCTTTTATTCAATATCGAAACCCTTCTACTGAACCAAAGTAGACATGAGTTTGCTGATCTCCAAAAGTAAATTTTGTATCCTAACCATGATCAAAGAATTTATCCATAAATGTAAATATATAATCTATTAATGCAAATATATAATTATATAAATTAAGTTAAATTTAAAAATTTGTCACTTTACAAATATCTTTCTTTCTACTAGTGCCAATTTTTATTTAATGAGACTTATCTTATTTTTAAATAAGAAGATTAAAAAATAAATAACTCCAAAAAAAAATCTCACATGCAACAATATCTCAAAAGTATTTTCTAAATTATTCTCTCTAGACCACATTGCCATAGAGAGAAGTGATGAGTGTGATTCTCTTGTGAATTTTGTTTCTGTGACAAAACTCAACAATAACCGGCAAAAACAATACTTTATGCGTCGGGAAGAATAGCTAAGCACCAAATGTCAAATTCATGATTCAAACATACATTTTTTTATTGATCGTGTTTCTTCTAGATTTTTTGAAAGTAAATATGATCTAAAATATAGTAAAGATTTTACTTATAGCTCCTGATAGTGTTTCTTCTAGATTTTTTGAAAGTAGGTATGATCTAAATATAGTAAAGATTTTACTTATAGCTCCTGATAATTTCTTAAAGATGCTTGTAACTTCACTTCTCACATAGCTTTATAGTCTCGGTGATTTCTTAAAAAATTGCCATGTCGTTGTTATCAATTGATACTGTCCCTTTTCTCACATGCTTGATTTCTTAAAGAAGTTAGGTAAAAGACTGTCATGTCATTTGGGCCAATTTGAAAGCTTGGCACAAATGGTTTATCTTGCATATAATATGAGCCGATAATTTTCCTATCCCTATGTAGCTGCCAGACAAATCAACAGGAGACAGAAAATGATCAATATCTAAGCCATACATACCAAACAAACTTAATGCTCCTCAGACAAATGGGGCTACATATCCTACAGTACTGACTTAGAAAATAAACCTATAATCAGGAAGTCCAAAATATGCCATTTGCTGCGGATCAATCTGCCATCAATCTCACTAGTTGCAGACAACTACAAATTATCATTTGAGGAAAGTATAATACCTATGGCAATTAGTGACTAGTGACATTAACAGGGAAAAGGAGTATAATGATCCAATGAAATTATAAAATACCATAGAACAAACACATTAACAGAAGCTTTGATGTAAATATAAAATTGGCGGTTAACGATTATTGTGGCCTCTTAATATTAATTTCTGATCAATACGGACTATATGCAGGCCTTCATTAGATATGAGGAGCGCACCAAGCAACATGTGATGTATACTGATTTCAAATGCACTTGAAACTAATTAAGGAAAAATGTCAAAGATCACTATTAATCGGATAGCCCCAAGACAAACAAGATTCAGTTGGCAGAGACGAATTTCCAGTTCTTTATAATCGATACAGACCGACAGTGTCTGACCACAAGATTGAAGTGTGTCATAATCAACCAAAGGATCCTATATTATACCTTACCTACTAAAGGCCAAAATGAAAACATCATTTGCTTGATCGAGTCCCATCTAGTTAACATAACGAGATAACCTCAATGCTAAGCTACATTAGCTCCGCAAGTCAAACAAGCAGGTCATTAACATTTCTATAACTGAAAACACTATAGGGAAACATAGAACAATATCCCAGGCAGATCAACAAGAAACGTGAATCATGACACATGTTAAAAGATGGGAAATAACATCAATAGAGCAAGTTAAATGAAACAGTGTTTGCTCGATTAAGTTCTCTAAGAAATTTCACAGTAAATATATGATTAATGAAAAGAAATAGCCAAGAGCATAGGAACACGTACTCCACGAATGCCATAACATTTGGGAATTAATCACTGACATTCTACAACAGAAAACACTAA
>JAOYND010054612.1:0-21593 GCA_025802135.1 Lagerstroemia fauriei | reverse complement strand
CTGACTAATATAAATTATTGCCCGATCACAGCCAGCAGCAAGTTCAAATTTCTGTTCCACCAACCAAAGTATTTGAGACTCGTGTTACATCTCTTGATTAAAAACAAAAAAAAAAGAGGCTCGTGTTACATCTAGAAAGTTAAAGGTACTTGTATAATAGCTAAATATGCACCTATCACCGAGGAAGAGGAATTTAATATAGTGACATCTTCTCTCAATCTGAATACAATAAGATTTTGCTTGATTTTGGTTTGTAGAATTTTTCTATGATACATTCAGTTATCTTCCTTGTCGATTCATGTGGGGTGTTTCGATTTCTCTTACTAAACCCTGTGTGTCACATCAGTACTGTATAAACTGATATGGTGGAATAGTACAGATGCAATCTGTACAGGTGACTTTGAAAGACAAAATATTTGAATGATTGTCAGGTATTTACATCGAAGTTTCTCTCCTCTATAATTCTTTTAAGTGCATGAAATAATTCTTTCACTCTTTCTCAATTGTTGATTTTTTGTGTTTAATCATAAGCATATCAAATATATTGTATAATTAGTGCAAATACTAATCTCATTAGCATATTATCACCAAAAACCTAATATAACTCATGAAAACAGGTGCTCTCCAAGCTGAGGTTCAAAAGCACATTCCTAAGAGATCTTTTAACCCGAATGCCTGTAAGTTATTTGAACCGAATGGGATTGAGTTTCTCTTAGTCTATAGTTTGATGGGAGCACGAAGAAAATAATTGGGTACAATAAGTCTCTTGCATATTAGAAACGAACACAAACCTACTAATTCTAAATCATGAGTAATGTCATTATACTGAACTCTCCACCCACTCATTTGGTTTTAACTCACTGAGATAAGGGTTTTTTAAGTCATTTTCAACCGGGATTCAAACTAGTTAGTGGACTTCTTTTTATCATGGACTTAAATGAAATAAGAAGAAGAAGCGATGAAGAATTGATCTAAAATCTACAACAATATCATCGTACCGAATCTCTTTTTTATCTACCACCCGTGTCCTCTAATCATCACGTGTATTCGAAGATAACAAATTTGTGCTGTTGACAAATCAATGGGCTAGGAGTGTAGAAAAAGGATTGGAGAAAAAGCAAAAAGGGTTGGCGTGATCGACATGGGGTGGGGAATTCGAATAAGAATTATAATATATACACATCTGGGGGCATGCAATTGGGCCGGCAAACTTTTCCCAGACGGTGGCCAAATGGGGTTTCCAGACCCAACCGTGAAAGTGCCGACAACGTAAGAAAGACTGAGGCAGTGTTAGTTGGTCTGGTACCATGAACGTGTGCGACAGGGACCTTCTAACTACCGTTACCTAACCCTATCTCATTATCTAATAAACAACCAAGAGCGATTGGGTACTAATCCAAAACTCACTTCTATACACTTCCATCAAATCGAAATTGCTCTAAGTATTAGGTCCCACATCGATCATATGAAAAAATAATAATGAGTTTATAAGAGATCTTGGTACCACTATTTTAGACCTTTGAGTGAAAACGAATTCAATCTCTTGTAAGACTCATTATCGATAATATAATATATAAGTGTCGTCTAACTACCACAACCTAATGCCAAACATCTAGTACTGAGTAACTGAGTCGTTACTACTACTGTTATCTTTTTTTAATGAGCATATGATTTACCTAGTAATTGATTATCGGGCACTCTCATCACATACAAAGACATACTCGACATACACTGCCTAAAAGCCATAAAATTATCACATGATCTGCAAGAGATTTGGCGAATATCTGCTTAAAAGCCTAACAGATCCACGATGACTTGCAATACGATATTATATGTATATATACAGGTAGTGTAAATGGATCATGTACCGTTGGACGGTTACGTAGAACGCCAGGTATGTCGGTTAGTTTTATTCATTGAATAACCTACCTTACGGTTGGAGATTCTTTATTATTCTCAGTAGGCATAGCCATGTGGATGAACAGAGCAGACCAAGAAACTGAAACAAGTCACATCTCTGGTCATTTTCTCTCTCACTTTTTCTTTCTTTCCTCCACTTTTTTTTTTTTAAGTTTCTCGGTACGATCATTTAACTATTTAATAACTTAATTTAATAATTTCTAATGAATAATTTAAATTATAGAAAAATTATCCAACAATTCATTGTTATTTTCACTCTCCCATTGACGGTAATTTTTCAAGTTTTAGTTAGGGTTTCCTGGTTTTTACTTTTCGGTTGACTATTATCTCCATGTTATCGTTTTCACCACTTACGTACGCACAGACGTGTGCAGCATCAGGATATGATATGGTCCCCTCACATTACCTTACTTTTCAGAAGATACCGAATATCGCAAGCTAGATTTAGTATAGAGGCAAGTGGCACTAGCCCCTCTAACCGCAAATTAACACGTTCGATTCTCATTATCGAGATTTTCTAATCCCTCTTCGAATGCTAAAGATGTCTATGTATTTAGAATAGAATGAAAAAAAAAAAGTGAATAAAGGGCTCGTGCTCCGCCGCTAGAGCTGAATTCGAAATCTCTTATATTGTATTTGGTACAAAAGTATCGAAATGAATGGAATGGAATGTGAAATCTGGTCTAGCATTTGATTTTTCTTAATTATGCTTATGAAACTTATTATATTCATTTCATTTAGTATAGATATTTTTCTCAAATTAACGGTATGGTAATTCCTTGATAAAAGACTAGGAATGCTCATTCCATCCTTTCTCACGATTAATTTTTTCGTATTTTCAAAATCAACATAAAGATTATTAATTTTACCCACGTGTTATTACAATTTATATTATAAAACTCATACCATTCCATTCGATTTCTTCGTATGAAACGTCAGCTTAATTCTTAGTAGTAGACAACAGCATGGGTTATTTTGCAGATATTTAAAACCTTGATTTGAGATTTTTTTTGGTCATTATCTGCAATTTTAGGTGTTTACATCTCATTGTTGATTTCCAAGAGTAAATGAGCTTTCGAGGTGAGTCAAAGGCAACGGTGGTGGGTAGATACGGCTGAATTCTGTAAGCACGCAGATAATACACAGAAAGCCCGCTAGACTCTCTAAATAAGTGCCCGGCGTGGGAAGAACATGGTTGAGTATTTTCGGAGCATTTCGGGTCGGAGAAATCAATAGATGCGCTTGATAACGATGGTGGATAAGAGACGTAGTAAAATCGAGTAGTAACCGATCTCGGATAACACGAGCCTGGCTGACATGTGTTAACTTCTCTGGATTACATGGCTGCAATTAAGATCAATCGGCCATGATGAATTATTTAAAGGAAGTTTAGTTGGTCGAATGGTGATCGATGAGGAAGTGTCACATTGGAAGCATCAACCATCTTAGCCCAGTAAACCTGCTGGCAATTATGCTTTTGCTTTGGATCCTTCAGCCCATTAGCGGAAGCTTTAAGCTGAGAGATAAAATGGCATTACTACATGGGCCTTTGGAGTGTGGCACAGCTCTATCTACTTGCAGCCTCTACTTACACACATATATATACACCACAGAGATATATATATACACCATTGTTGGACCCGTACTACACGATCGAGTTTTGTTATTTAAGTTAAATAACATTTTACCTATAGTTAATTTTGGAGCATATGATTTTTATGGTAAGTTAAATATGGAAAAATAAGTAATAAATTTATGAAAAATTGAGTGATAATGAAAAATGTAGAAAGAAAATAAGATAAAATGAATGTAAAAAAAGAGAGGAGAGAAAAAGTGAGCACAAAAAGATTATATAGTTACATATTAGTAAATTTATTATCACATCCTAAGTTTTTCTTAATCTAATGGTAATTAAAAATTGAATTTTATTTGTCAATGGGTAATTTAGGAAGATAGAAAAAATATCAAGAAGGGAGCTTCTCCCATGTATAACGTAGAATAGATAAATATACTAGACACCCACCTGCGCTATCTACGGAATTATCAATTATATAATTGATTACAAACTCATGCTCTTTTATTTGGTAGTAATATTTTTTATATGGTTTTATAATTGAGTATTATTTTTTATAGTATTAGTAAATTTACTTTACATCCTTAATTTTTCTTAATCTAATGTTTATTAAAAATTAGTTTTTTTGGTTAATGTGTAATTTAGATTGGTGAAAAACACACCTAGGTGGAGTTTCTCTCATATACAATATTGATATGATCTAATGTATATAAAAAAGGATATTTATAAAGTTACAAGGGGAGCAGAAATGGAAATAATAAAGGGGCTTACTAGAGTTTTATTAATGAAAAATCGAATTTAAAATCTATTAGTTCTTTGTTAAGAGTAGTATTACTCCACCAAATCATTTTCTAACTTTCAGGTTCTACTCCTTTTTTAACGAGGTATATTGGGGAACGTTGTTTACTATTATTATTTCTATTATTGTCATTGTTATTATTATTAGAAAAATGAATAAGTTACATGATCTATTTGTTCAATAAGAATTTATTAATTTCTAGCGTTAATTTTGTAGTGGGACATAAGAAACTATATTTATATTTAAGTAAGAAGTTTAAACTGCGAAGAATGGTATACGAGCATCTTATATCCCAAGTTTTGTTTATATTTTTTGTATAATTGTTGAAGATTAAATCTCAAATTGACCAGATTAAAGAGTAAATTTGAATTTACAGGATAATTTTTTACCACTATCTAATAGTTTAGATTTTTAGATGAAAATAGACGCCGTCTCTTGCAAACACAGGTGGATATTTCAATAGTATCGAAGTGGATTGATCATGAGGACTTTGTTTTTTATCGTGATCATCAATTTATTAAAGTAGGCTACAATCCGAAAAATTCAAGCAGTAGAAGATATGTGAAATCACTAGGTCAACATGATATAAAACTGCTGTCAACTGTTTGGCCAACGGTATATAAAACGGTGTTGATTGATGTATCAGTGGATATAAAGTTGGTATTCACTGCTTTTCTAGAGGGATAGAAAACGGAAGTTGATCGCTTGATCTGGAGTTAATAATAAATATAAGTCATGCCTTGAAGGCATCTCGAATACCAAGATTCAAGATAAGCATTCACGCTACATGCTTATCTTGGGGTGTTGGATATTTGATTTTTTTGCTATTAGGAAATAAGATTTGGAATACTAAATAAACTAGGTAGTTTAGATATGAGAGATATTGATTTTATTTTATTGCTTATCAGCAACTTTTATATTTTTTATTTTCTTATCTTCCGTTGCCATTTATCTTATAAATAGGTCATTGGCTATAGTATTCTTTGCGTTATCTCATCTATTAAAAAAATTATCATTATTCCTGTGTCCTTAAGCCACCACATTTTCTACATTCTTCTCTCGCTTCCCTCCATTTTATTTTAAATTTGACATGTTAGTGTATAATATGTCGTATTATATCTAGATTCATTATTGTATAATGTACTTTATATTCTTATAGGATTTTTCCCGATTTTATTCCCTAATTTGGTTTTGAGGTATGATTTTTAAATTACAATCTTCTATTATATACAACTTAGACAGTCGAATACAATTTTTTTCTTTAATCTTTGTTATGGTATCAGAGATTAGACTCATAACGGCTAAATCTGGTTAGGTCGGCAATTGAAGTTTTTTTTCTCGATCATCATCAAATTTTGAATGAGAGAGTGTCATCATCTCTGGTTGCTTGAGTTAGAAGCTCCGACCACCATCTCGCCAGTACGAGACCACGAGAAGCCTTCAGATGTCGCCGTCGTCCCATTGGTGAAAGTATGCCATCATCAAACAAGCCACGCATGCTCACTTGCCTCTAGCATCGCTGCTCAGCGTGCGAGCACGAAATCACACATTTTGGAAGCTTCATCCACGTGCCACGTCATCAACACAAGTGGACGTTATTTTGTTGACATTTTCCAGTCAAGAATCGTCACATCACAGGTCTCATTTTCTGCCATGTAACCCAGCCCAGTTTGTATGCCAATTTGTGAACTGCATTGTTCATCGACAACAATGATGAAACACGGTAACAAGGATGGATGGACCCTAAGAACGAGAAGACAAGAGTTTGAGCCTTGACCTGTAATCCAAATCTGGAACGAACCAAGACTATGGAGAAAACAAATGTCACACCATGAGGGTGATAAGTTTCAGCTATCTGAATGCCACAAGATAAACTCGATAAGTTCAAAAGTTCTTTCAAGAATTAAGAGAGTATAAAAGCCTCACAAGGTTGTTTTTAATAAGAAAATAGGCAAGAGCACAAGGTTGTTTTTAATTTGAAAATGAGCAAGAGTTTTGTATATTCGGAACTCCCTCCCTTCTATAATAAGAGCAAGCATTTAAGAGTGCTACTGCATGAGTTACACATGTAAACTACTTTGCAAGCCAAAATAAACAAGTTTCCACACTTATTTAATGATCTTCTAACCACTTACCATCGCAGCCACCCTCTTTATTGGCCTTGAAAACACAGACATATAAATGTATCATCCAACCCTCCATAGCTGTCAGGCAAATGCTGAGTAATCTTAAATTATTCCTATCGCATGGATTAGGCCTTGATCTGCACTTGGGTTTATTTTGGCATCTCCTTTTCCATAATAAGCCCAATACTCTTCAATTAGTCCACTGAGTGCCTCCTTGAAACACTTAGCCCTCAGTCTTGTAATCAGACCAATTGGAAGTGACAAATGATCTCTTACATCTTCAGCCTTACGCCCATGATCAGTTCCTTGATGTGCATCATTCTCCCCCTCTTAAGAGGAATTTTCCCTCAAATCATCACCTACATCTTCAACCGTGCTTGATCATGAATTTTCTTCACGAATTCAGCTTTCTTCTTACCATCTAAGTTTGCATGCTCACTCAAAGGCAAATGAATCAAATCTAATGGTGACAGCGAATTGAATCCATAAACAACTTCAAATGGAGAAAACTGAGTTGCAGAATGTATGCTTCTATTGTAAGCAAATTCAACATGCGGTAATCAATCTTCCATTGTTTCAAATTCTTTTTAAAGACAACATGGAGTAAGAATGACAAAGTTCAATTGAAACTCCAGTTTGTCCATCGGTTTGGGGATGGCAAGTAGTAGAGAACAACAATTTAGTTCCCAAATTTCCACACAAAGTTTTCTAAAAGTAGCTCAAAAACCTTGCATCCCTATCAGAAACAACCGTTCTAAGCATGCCATGCAATCTAACAATCTCTCTAAAGAACAAATCAGCCACATGTGATGCACTATCGGTTTTATGACATGGAATGAAATGTATCATCTTGGAAAACCTATCTACCACGACAAAATCCAAATCTCTCACCCTCTTAGTCCTAGGTAAACCCAAAACAAAGTCCATCGAAATATCTGTCTAAGGTTCAACTGGTATAGGCAGAGGGGTATACAAGCCATGTGGTTTCATCTTAGACTTAGCTTATTTGCAAGTTATACAATTCTCACAAATTTTCTCCACATCACGTTTCATATGCAGCCAAAAGAAATGATCTTGCAAAACTTCTAAAGTCTTAGCAACATTGAAATGCCCCTGTCAAACCACCATCATGAGCTTCCCTAACAAGCAATTCACACAACAAACACATAGGCATACATAATGTATTTTTACGAAATAAAAATCCATCATGCTTAAAGAACTTTCCAAATGCATCCTTTTCACATGCTTTGAACACACCAGCAAAATCATGATCTTCAGCATACAAGTCCTTAATATATTCAAATCCTAGCAATTTGGCATCCAAAGTGGAAAGTAAAGCGTACCTCCGAGATAAAGCATCAGCAATCATGTTCTCCTCGCCTTACTTGTATTTGATCACATAAGGAAATGTCTCAATGAACTCCACCGAATTAGCATGGCGTCAATTCAACTTTTGCTGCCCCTTCAAATGTTTTAGAGACTGATGATCCATGTGAATCATGAATTTTTTTGGCCATGTCTCCAATGCACTCACTAGTGTGTACATCTCCTTGTCATACGTGGGATTGTTGAGGGCTCCTCCACTAAACTTCTCACTAAAGTAAGTAATGGGTCTCCTTTTTTGCATAAGCACGACACCTATACCAATACTAGAAGCATCACATTTGATTTCAAATATTTCAGAAAAGTCTTGTAGGATTAGTAAAGGAGCGGAACTTAACTTTTCTTTCAAAGTGTTGAATGCTCTCTTGTTCCTCTCCCTACTTGAATGGCTCGTTTTTCTTGATGACCTCAATAAGAGGAGCTGCAATGCAACTAAAATCACGAACAAACGATCTATAAAAGCTGGCCAAAGCATGGAAACTCCTCGCTTGACTGATTTTTGTAGGTGTTGGCCACTCTTAGATTGCTTCACCTTTTCCTCATCCATCACAACACCTTCAGCATTAACAACAAAATCAAGAAACACAACTCTTTCTATGCAAAATGAACACTTCTTGATGTTTGCAAAGAGCTTCTCGTTTTTCAGCATATGCAAAATAGATTTTAAATGCATTACATGTTCTTCCATGCTTTTACTATAAATTAAAATATCATCAAAATACACAACTAAGAGTCTACCTATGAAAGACCATAAAACATGGTTCATCAAACGCATAAAAGTGCTTGGAGCATTAGTTAAACCAAAAGACATCACTAGCCACTCACATAAACCGTACTTAGTCTTAAAATTTGTTTTCCATTCATCACCGTCTTTCATTCTAATTTGATGATATCCACTCCTAAGATCAATCTTTGTAAACACATAAGAACCATGTAGCTCATCAAGCATATTATCTAGCCGAAGAATTGGGTGATGAAACTTTACCATTATGTTGTTGATGGCTCGGCAATCAACACACATCCTCCATGTTCCATCCTTCTTAGGGGCTAGCAACATCGAAACTGCACAAGGGCGCATGCTTTCTCAAACATACCCCTTCTCCAATAATTCAGTTACTTGCCTTTGAAGTCCCTTCGTTTCCTCCGGATTACATCTATATACAAGTCGTTTTGGGATGAATGCACAGGGTAGGAAATCGATTTGATGTTCAATTACTTGAATCGGAGGTAAACCATGTGGAACCTCTTCAGAAAATACATCCTTGAATTCCTGTAAGAGAGAAACAATAACACTTGACAAAGAATCGTTAAGATCGTTAGTGCTTAAGAGTGCCTCCTTATACAAAAGTATAATTGGTAGCTGATTTTAAAACAAAACTCTCTATATCTCACTTTCTCTTTTTTCCACTCTATTCACAGTTTCCTCAGTTTTTCTTTCTTTTTTTCAGCTTTTTTTTTAACTCTTTTCTCTCAATTCCTTTCTTCTCACTTTTTTCTCTCTTCTCTTCATTTGATCTTTGTAACTTCAACTAATCCATCATAACTTGTCTTGGAGTCAATGGCACAAGGGTAATAGGTTGTCACTTTAGAGTAAAGAAATACCTATTCGTAAACCCATCATGTGTTACCTTCAGATCAAATTGCCAAGGTCTCCCCAGCAATAGATGGCACACGTGCATGCTAACCACATCACACAACAACTCATCTTCATATTTTCCAATGGAAATTGCTACCAAGACTTGCTTTGTCACTTCAATTTCACCGCGATCGTTCAGCCACTGAAGTCGATAAGGGCGCGGGTGTTTCAAGATTGGTAGTGATAATTTATCCACCAAATAAATGCTTGCCACATTGGTACAACACCCTCCATCAATGATAATGTTGCAAACCTTATTATTTACAAAGCAACGAGTATGAAACAAGTTCTCCCTTTGGTTTTCTTCTTCCTCCTTAACTTGCAAATTGAAAACTTGTATGGCCACCAATAAGTCTCCAACCACATCATGTTGATCATAATCATTGTCCTCCTTTTGTGGCACTTCATCGGCTACTTCATCCTCATCTTCCGACTCAAGTTCTCCTTGGGTATTTATCGTCATCACCCTTTTGTTTGCACATTGGCTAGCTATGTGACCATGCTTAAAGCACTTGGTATCACGGGATTTAGAAGAAGTGGACTCGCTATTACCCTGAGTAGCAATATTTTTGGTTTGGACTTCTTGAAGGGTTCAAACTTTGGCTTGTTTTGCAACTATTCCTCCTCTTTTGGAGCTGCCTTCCAAGTGTTGTTGATAGCCATTAGTTGTCCCTCCTAGCCAATCCTTTACTCTTGAGTTGTTCCTTGTTGATACCATGAATTTTATCTATGCCTGCATCCATATTTTCATATATACATATGTGTGTCTATATAAGCTATGGTGGATGGCATTGAAAAAAAGAACTAGAGAAAGGGGCTTCTAGCCCATATAAGTTACATAAGCCCAATGTTTGCATGGCCTAAGCCTATTAAGACAAGTGCACCAACTACATGATTATATAGTTAAAAAAAAGTGAGAAGAAATTGCTTGATTTGCAGTAAAGTGTGATATGCTTTTAATTACCTATAATAACATTATTTCAGAGTTTGTTAATGAATAGGTATATGATTATATATAGAAATATATATATTTTTGATGGCGGAACCATATATTAAAAGTTAAAATTTATGATATGTGCTTGAGTTTTGTAATGATGCTATTGAGAAATTAGATTTCATGGTTATGTGAATATTACTAGAACAATGTAAAAAGAAGAAGAAGATTTGTTATAAAGTATTATAGTAATCAAGTATAGATTCTACAATTTTAAACGAATGAATGATTGGCTCTTTTGTTATTCAGATTAAGAATTTACGGCTAAACATATCGTAAATTATCTGTTTACTTGTAAAAGTTATGAAATATTGAAAAATTAGAGAATTGTAGCGCTAAAGTAAAGGGTTGACAAGTATTCAGCTGATTTAATGAGTTGTCAATTTTCAAATTTATAATTTGGTGGTAGATGAGGTATAATGCGCGAGGTACGTAGTTCTCTACTGTTTCTCTAAGGGCATGCATGGATTTAGTAAATAAATGAGATGGTTGAAGTTGATTTTAATGGTTAAATTAGCACTTGATAAAATATTATTAGAGACGTTAATCTATATGATTTAATTGAGACTATTTAGCTAGTACACTAAGCAATGTTTTAATAGTAACATTGAATAGGGGTTAGCATTACACCGAAATTTCACTTGGTTAGTGATTTGTCATACTTTGACTAGTTAGATATGATTTCCATGCAAGAATATATTTGTGGTTACCGTTAGAAAAGCTTATTGAGACGTGAATTCTTAAAAAAAAAAAAAAGAATTTTGAAGATTATGAAACTGATATGGAACCAATTAGAAGGGGGAAATTTCTTTTATGGATCAGTTTAGTAGTTATGAAGAATTTATTGAGACGTGAATTCTTAAAATTTTTTTTTGAAGATTATGAAACTGATATGGAACCAATTAGAAGGGGGAAATTTCTTTTATGGATTAGTCTAGTAGTTATGAAGAATTATATTTGATGGAATATAAAAAGAATTAGAATGTTTACTTGTGCTATTGCCATATCCATAAACTAGTATAATAAAGATGTTTATTAAATTCTATTGTCATTTGCTTATTCTGATTAACTAATTTAGATTGTTAAAGTGGAATATACATGAAGTTAAATTATTAACTCTCTTAAGAAGTTGTATGTTAAGACCCTTCTAATTTTATATAACCTAATTCATTGCATGTATAAATAATTTTTGCGTGTTATTTTTCGTTTCGTCGTTGCAGAAATAAGTTTAAAAAAATAATAAATAAAAGAGAGAGAGAAACATTTTAGTAGAAAATAGTATAAATGTGGTGATATAATTGACACAATGTGAAGTACATGCTTAATTTAGATTTGTCATAATCTTGTTACTAATCAATTTGTCATTATCTTGTTCAATGTTGAAAGGATGGATTTATTAAGGCGATAGTACTTGGTAAATAATTATTTAGTCTAAAAGAATGGTTCATTGAGGTGATTAGTCATTGCTAATAATGAGCATGTACGATAAACGAGTAAATTATTCAAAATGTTTAATAAGTTGAATATATGCATTAATCATGGAAATGGAATATTGGGTGCACGCTTAGTGAATTTGGGTATTGTTTTATCTTATAAAGTTTTGTGAATTCTTTGTGAAGTATGAGCAATGTATTTTGTGTGACATGTTGATTTAATTGATTTGAAGATTGCTTTGATTTGTAAATTAGATGGTCTCTATTACTTGATATTTTACTTGAAGTGTACTGTGGGAAAATACGAATATATTTAATTGATTGCGTTATTGGTTGTTTTAGTATTACTTTTATGAATTCGATAAAATGAATAATATTTTCGACTATAGAAGTTGAATATTGGAGTTTAAAATTATTTATGAGTAAGTTAAATGGGGAGTTTTATAATTATAAGTCGGAGGAAAACAAAAGCAGAACAAGTTCCCATAGACTATCAAGATTATAAAATTTCACTGGCTGGATCCTCGACTAGATTTTCCTGAACTTGGAAGAAATCTCTGGCAGACTAAATTGATTCAGTTGATAGCCTTTCATCTGTATATTCTTTGATATCGAGGCAACAATGGATATGTTTATGTCAGAATCTTTGAGTGGCTGATCAAATTCAACTGCAATTTAAGGAGTGTGGATATTCTTATTCTATATTGGATAATCTTGTATTAATCCAAAGGCGGTCACCTATTATTATTACCGTATCTTTGGATTCTATTTGTTAATTGAAAGTACATGAAGAAAGCATAAGTATATTGGTGCAGTTAATTCTCAGGCATCATGTTATTATGGGGATTTGTCAGGGATTCTTATGTTCTACAGATATGTCTATATCAATCTCAAGTTAATTGGGTTTATTTGGGATCTTTGAATATTGTATTAGTAAAAAGATATGTATTTCCCTATTTGATCTAGATGTCCTTCCATGCAGGTATTCAGCTTTAAAGTTCAAGAAGTGGTTTCTTAGCAAGTTGTGCTTAATTGACTTACAATAGAATCAAACTGATTATCAGAGTGGCGCAGCGGAAGCGTTGTGATCCTGCAAGTCAAAGAAGTATATGGGAACTTGAATATGCTCTTAATCTTAAATAATTTTATCTTTTAGTTTTCGGTAAGAAATTTCGAGGTTGAAATTTTTATTAGCGAGGAAGATTGTGGATACCATGAATTTTATCTTTGCCTACATCCATATTTGCATATATATATATATATATATATCTATGTGTGTCTGTATAAGCTATGGTGGAGGGCGTTGAAAAAAAATGGAGAAAGGAGCTTCCAGCCCATATAAGTCACATAAGCCAATGTTTGTATGGCCTAAGCCTATTAAGTCAAGTGCACTAACCTAATAATCCAAGAAACTGTATATGTAGCCCATCAAGTAAAGTTAAGCCCGACCCATTAACCCAACCCAACAGCCACAATTTCCTTTCTTTCTTGGTCGTATTCCGCTTTCCATGCACCCCTCATGAAAGCTGCGTGTATATCTAGTGTCATCTTTCTTCTCTGTTATCCAATTTCAACATTCCCAAATAAGGGAGAGAATGGAGAGAATGAAAACGACAGATAGAGAGTGAGAGCGAAAGAAGGAATGGAGGCATGGAGGAAGAAATGAAGCTGGGATCAATGAAAATAATAGGTAATTTACGTTTATTTAAAATTAAATAGATCCTTTAAGTGCTGTCGGTACAGATTTAATTATGTATTCCTTTTACATCTTATTTGATAATCTATTAATGATTTGGTAAATTTCCTTCGTTGATTCGAGACTGGAGTGTTAAGTTGGACCTAAGTCTTTCCAATGAGGATACAGGATGCCATGTTGAACTAGATATAATAATACTTGTCATGTTTGAATTGGTCGTTAAATAACAAATTAACTAAATAAATAGAATAAGATGGTGGAATTAGAGGGAATAAGCTTGGGTAGTGAGAACGGACAACATTTTCTTCAATGGAAAGGTCTAAAGCTTGCATTGATTAGATTATAAGCACCTAAGTGTGTTAGTTGATATAATTCATGTTGTAGGGTAATGTCCTCCTTCCGCCAATTAAGAATTTGATGACCTAACTAGTAAGTTAGAAAGCAACTGCATAACTTTAAGTCCTAAAAATGATGTTCAATAATAGGAAACATATTTGAGATTGATTATAGGCCTATTTATATTTTGCTAATTTGGAGTCATGGGATCATTGACAAATAGTTTCGTTAATGTAATTTTAAATAAGTGAATTATATGATCTTAAGAAGAAGAATAAGCTTCAACGGCAATATGGATGGTTATGCATTGATTTATGGTTTATTTCTTTACCTTGCCTATCATTGTTAGACAGGAACAGAGAATATGGAGACCATGTAATCGAATGGGTCAACAACACAAATAATCATTTTGGGAACTATCTATGAGTATTCTTTTTTATTGTGAAATGACATGAAATATACGTAGTTTGTTTTTATATAAATATTGAATGCCTCATATGATTGAAAATGATGATAAGTTGTTAGATTTATGATTCTATTATGATGGGTGGTTTCTGAATAATGGCAGGTGATTGAATATGTAACGTCATTGTAATGAATTGATCATCTGTGCTTTGATTAGATGTTAATAATTGACCTTGTAGTTTGACTTTGCTGTGTGATTCTGGATATGTGTATTGTATTGATTGTATGAAATTAATGTGTATTGATTGAGTATAGCCAATGTGACTACTAAGCCGACGGAGTAGAAATGTGCCATAAAAAAAGAAGAAAATAAAAGATAAAGAAAAGTGGAAAGAGAGATATTTAATTTATCGCTCATGTCCAGCAAGGTAATTTACCGTTGGTTTCCAACGGGGTATAAGAACAAGATAATTAAAATTACTCTTGCCGCTAGAGGGTAATGGGCGGCCCCCGTGGAGTGTGGTGTGTAGATGAAGGGCACCGGGAGATTGGGAGGAGGATTGATATTGATTAGAGCAAGGGTAGAGGTATCGTCAGAGAGAGGAGTATCGATATCGCTAGAACTCTATCACAAGGGAAATGTGACCCATGGCTATATTAATTATTTGTCAAGTCCAGTGCATCGGTTTGCTGAGTTATTTGATATAGAATTGGACTTGCCATGATTGGTGTGATTTAAGTGTGATTGTGACTGACTTGTTTGGATTCTGATTTTTGGAAATGTGGTTACTGATATGAGTTCACCTGTATTACAGTGATTATGTGTTAACTGTCTCATATTGATGTGGATTGAATTGGCTGAGGATTTTATATAAATATTTGATGTGTGTTGATTCGAAGAAGATGGAGGTATGCAGTTAGATATGAGGATTGATACGAGGTATGTACGATTATAATATGTATTCAATATTTATTGATAAAAGATTATAAATCAGTTGAGTTATGTGATTGTAAGTGAATTATTATGTTTACTAATTATATATAATTCATTTTACTTTAGAATTAAATATTCACTGAGATGCGGCTCACACCTTCCGCATATTATTTTTAGAGATAAGCTTGATGTTCATTGAGTTGACACGGGGAGCAGAGGCAGCCTTTTGATAGTGGGAAATCGATTCGAGATTTATTTTTATATAGAAGTTATTCTTGATTTTAATTTATTTTGAGTATTAATACAGTTTTGTATTATATGTCACAGCTCGAAAATCGTATTACGGCTTATGATTATAAATTTTTGATATTTTCTAAAGTTATACAACATGTTTATACTTTTATGATTTTAGGATATCTATAATTAGGGGAAATTCTACCGAATTTTCGAGTCGTGACATTCCTTCACCTTTAATACTTGGTGTACCTTATTTGACAATTTTACATAGTGCTGTAATTCAACAATATCAGCAATTTTCGGGTTTAAACCATGCAAGAATCTAGCCATGGTGGCTTTCCAATCTTCATCGACATTGGTCCCGATCATAGCTACCTCCATTTCCTTGAAGTACTCATCCACACTGTTGGAACCTTGAGTTAACCTCTGCAACTTTTGATACAAGCTCCTATAGTAATGGCTGGGCACAAGTCGCCATCTCACGAGCATCTTCATCTCCTTCCAAGTGGACACAGGTGGCTCTCCATTCCTTCTTCTATTCATTACCACTTCATCCCACCAAATAATAGCTTAATAATTGAATTCGATGGCAGCTAATTTAACCTTCTTAAACTCCAAGTAATTATGACAATCAAACATCATCTTCATCTTAGCTTCTCACTCCAAATAAGTTTGTGGGTCATTTTTACCTTGGAAAGATGGGATATTCAGCTTTACACTACCTAAGTCATTATCCCTTCCATTCCCACCAATCCTATCTTCTCTATGCCCTTTCTTATCTCCTCTAAACCCAATCCTATCTCCTCTGTTCCCAAACCAGCCTCGATTGTAATTTTGCTCATCAAATCCTTTCACCTCCTCTTCTTCTTCTACATCAGCCCACAGAGCACGTCTTTGTTGTGGCATGTTAGGATGGTCTTGGTAATGTCTTCTCGGTGTCCCCGCTTCTACTCGATCTAGTTTCTCATGAATAAGTTCTAATTCAGCCCATAACATATGTCTCATTTCTCCCATCAATGCTTGCAATTGAAGATTTGGAAGTTGTCTAACTTCCACAGCTACACCTTTCTCTTGAATATTGGACATATTTGCAAAAGATGAAAGAAACCTCACCAGCACTCTCTCATGTGTTTTCTCTCGAGATTAGGGCACTCAGACTCGTATGTGCACACAATTGGCTTTTACCCTCCGATGGTCTCACTCGTTCTTGCCTTTTCCTCTCGTTTATGTCTCTTTAGTTCTCAATCAAACTCTAGAAACAAATTAGAATATCCACTAACAATTCAAAATGAGAGAAATCGACTGAAACTCATAAAGGGGTGGAAAATTTATGAGAAAATGGAAGAGTAGAGGATTTGAGAGTAATAGAAAATAAGAAATAGAATATTGAAGTTACTTCTAGTGATTCAACAATACTCAGACTTGCTCAAGCAAATTCTTCTTCTTCATCATCTTCTTTTCTTCCTTTTTTCGCTGATTTGATTTTTTCTCTTTTTTTGAAGATTTTTTTATGTAGCAAAACTACAGGTAGAAGATAGATAGCACTTGCCTTTGAACCGAAGCTCTGATACCAGATGATATAAACCCCACCGACAATGGTGATGAAACCCGGTAACAAGGATTGATAATACCCCAAGACCAAGAAGATATGAGCTTGAGCCTTGGCCCATAACCCAAATCTGGAACGAACCAAGACTACAAAGAAAAGAAACAGCACACCGCGAAGGTGATAAGTTTCGGTTGTTTGAATGCCACAAGATAAACTCGATAAGTTCAAAAGTTCTTTCAAGAACTAAGAGAGCATAAAAGCCTCACAAGATTGTTTTAAATCTAAAAATGAGCAAGAATTTTGCAAACTTGGAGTTCCCTCCCTTATATAATGGGAGCAAGCGCTTTAGAGTGCTACTGCATGAGTTACACATATAAACTACTTTGCAACCCAAAATAAACAAGTCGCCATAGTTATTAGCCTTGAAAACACATACATATAAATGTATCTTCCAACCCTCCATAGCTGTCAAGCAAATGGTGAGTCATCTCGAATTATTCCTATCACATGAATTAGGCCTTGATCTGCACTTGGGTTTTTCTTGGTCTCTTCTTTTCCATAATATGCCCAATGCTCTTCAATTATTCCACTTAGTGCTTCCTTTAAACGCTTTGCCCTCAGTCTTGTAAATGGATCATTTGGAAGTGACAAGTGATCTCTTGTAATTTCAGCCTTACGCTTATGATCAACTCCTTCATGTGCATCATGCATGCTCTTGATACACAGTTCTACTACTATTCTTTCTTCATACGTCCACTTCAAACATGGGTGATCCTGATGAACGTTTGTCCAACAACTCCCTTCTCTTTATTACATACAACTTTAAATATAATCAATTAATTATTTTATTGCCAAACCTACTAATAGGCATAATTGCAGTTATTGGTCACAAACAATGGCCCTCCTGTGACAACATCGGTCAATAGAACAATGTGATCAACACACTAGTAACTCATCCCCTAAGTGACAATTTAGAGAATCAAGCTCTAGGTTGTACAAGGTCAATTGATGATTCAATTCTGTGGGCCGTCATTTTTGCCGAGGCCCAAACCACAATATGGAATATTGTAGAAAATTTTCAAATTTTCTCCGTATTACGAAAGGGACACATTCCACTGGAACAATTGTGATTGTAGATACAGAATCATCTAAAAATGAGTCTTCATCTGACCTTGAAACTCTTGTCAACCAGCTGTTATCCAAAACAAGCTCTTCTACTCATGTCGTTACTACTTTCTTCACAAGTAATCAATTTTGGAATCTTGATTCTAGTTGTGGAAATCATATGACATTCAATCCTTCCCATTTCTCCTATGAAATTGTCTCCACAATACTTCCTGATATCCTTACTGCAATTGGGTCATCCTTTCAAGCAAGTCATGTAGGTAACAATTTTATAGCAAGCCTTTCCATGTCTAATGCCTATTTCGTACCATATTTATCATTAAGCATTATTTCTATAGGCCAACTATGTGACTTAGGAGTTAAACTTCATTATTTGAATAAAGATTGTATTGTGTAGGATTAGGGTTTAGACGGGTCCAGTTAGACAGTTTTTTGTGAAAATTTTCTAGCCCCAAATTTTTTCAAGTCGATTTTTTAAAAGTTTAAAACCAAACTGAGAACTGTTTAGGGGTAACGAGAGTGGCCAATTTGGGTTCAATTTTTTGGGCCTAATTCTTAATATAATAATAAATTAAATATAAAAATTATAAAATAAATTCATTATAATAAATGAGAAATACTAATTATAATGTCAAACATATTATTTGTATTGTCAACATCTAATAATAAAATAGATTATTGCATATAATATTATTCTTAACATAATATCCGGATCAGTCTCGGACTCCGTTGGTTTTTTGGGTCGATGCCTGAATTTTTTTGTCCATTTTTTCTGCCTTAAAAACCACCTTAGATTTATTCCGGATTTTTTAACGTTCGGGTTGGATTAAAATTTTCAATTTTTTCAGGTTTTAGATTATTTATTTACGTCCTAGTGTAGGATTCTCATACAGTCATTGGATTGGATGTAAGATAGGACACCTTTTCGAGTTGACTTCCTTACATCTTCCTTCATCCATTCCAACTATAGTCACTCCAGTTTCATATATCCCATGACAGAATCGTTTAGGTCATATCTCTTCTACCAGACTTCAACATTTAATCAGTAGTGGTCTCTTGGAAAAGTTAAGAATGGTGATCCTGATTGGTCAATTAAGAAAATAAAAGCCATTTCCATTTGGTAAAAGTATTTCCATTGCGATTGAAACATTGGATTAGTACTATTTGATATTTGAAGACCAACACATGTTCCAACTAAGGTAGCGGTTGTTACTTTATTCTTTTCATTAATAATCATTCATGATATACTTGGATTTATTTGATAAAGTATCGTTCTAAGTTGCCTCATATCTATCATGATTTTAGTACTCTAGTTTAGAATCAAATTTCAAAATAAATTAAGATTTTTTGTTAAGATAATGCCGTCGAATAAATATCACTATTTCTTATTTATGAAGCTTCTGAACAAACATGATACTATTGCTCATAAATCATGTCCAAGTACGTCTCTGCAAATTGGCTGTGCAAAATGCAATCTAGGTCATTAATACTGTTCGTGCCATGTAACTGTCTGCTTCTCTTCTAGATTCATTTTGGGAGAAGTAACACTTACTACGATCTATACCATCAATCGGGTAGCCTCATCTGCACTTAACAACTGATTTTCCTTAAATTGTTGTATGGTAAAACCCCTGATTATAGCTCTCTTAGAAAATTTTATTGTGTGTTTTGTCATTCTACATCCTCATGTAACAAATTACAACCACGCTCTAGGTTATGTTTGTCTTTCAGAAACTTTACATATCTAGACATGTTATTTTCTAGGGCACAAAATGTTCACCATACTCGTGAAAGTATCAAATAACAAGCACGCTCCAGTCCATCTCCTGTTCATTTAAGTTTAATTGTTTACTTATTGACTCGTTTATAGATATTTTTCCGGAGCCCCTATCTGTTATAGGAAACCATGATTCATCTAAGGACCTTGGCACTCCTAACAATCCCCCTCCCGAAGAGCCTCCTTTATTTGCAATCTCTTCATCCACATCGATCCACCAGGGTAATGGAACCACCTCAATATCTTCATGACTTTTGTTATTATCATACTCTTGCTGCCTTGTATGAGTCCACCTCTTCTAAAGAAGTTTTTGCTTATTCTATGTACCAGCAAGTCATGTATGATGAATTATAGTTTCTTGAGAAGAACCATACATGGGATCTAATTGACTTATCTCATGGAAAGTTCGTAATCGATAGTGAATGGATCTATAAGATCAAGATTCGGTCAAATGGTTCCGCTCAAGAGTATGGTGCAGACTATAAGGAGACTTTTGCTCCTGCAGCTCGTCTTACTTCTCTATGGACAGTATTGGCAGTAGCAACCGCTGGACTATGGAAAAGATCATTGTTCCACAGAGAATTGATTAAACGCAGGTCCACGTTCTTGCATATCTTCAATAATTTTCCAAAGCAAAAGTGAAAATATCCTACCGAAAGATGCAATTTAACCTTTGCCAACAACCTTGGCCAAAAAAAAAAATGCCAACAACGCCTATATATGCACATGAATTCGTTTCCCATAATATTTCTTACAAATATTCTTGCTATAATCTCGATTATTTTCATGATATCCTTGCATGTATTCTCTCTTTCTTCTCCTTTTTTTGTGCTCCATCCAGTGCAGAATACCCTCCTTTAGCTCTTTCACGAGTTTTGAAAAGCCCAGAACCTAAAACATTTGCATGTGAATCTGTATGTCGTGCCGGGACACAGTATACTTTCGACCTTCATGCATAGGCCCATCCTCCTCGGGTCCATTACACTTCTTTTGCGTTCCAATCATTGGTTCCTGTGAATGTTCTACAACCTAACAAAGCCGATTAATAAAGTATCAGAGTATCACAAGAGTGTTCGAGAAACATCTAAATTCAGGTTAAACCCGTAACAAACACTCTTTTAAGGTTTAAAATTGTGCAACAAGTTCTCCTCGAAATTTTTCCAATTTTCAAGATATCCTTTTGTAGGTTTTTGGTCTTTCCTTTATCTTATCAAGAGTTTATTTATCTTCTCATAAATATTCCCAAATTGTTCTCTGTTCCTACCTTTACCGAGCATTTTGAACGATAGATATGTTATTAGCATTCCGGTTCCGAGTTGCTTCAAATCTAAAACGTTTTACTTTCTTTTATTATATCATAGGGTATTCGGATTTCGCTTGACTAATCCCCACGATCATGTATGCACGCCTAGGGTAAAACTTATAGGTGCAGGATGGCCACGAAGGGAAATTGAACATTGGATGGAAATGATACTTCATTTTCTCATTACTACCAGACCAACTCCTTAACACTAAAATCTAAAATATTTTAGTTATTTAAATTTTTCAGCCAAAGTTTCAATGAATCGGATTGTAGTCTGGTCTTGCAGCTGGTAAATGCAGTAAGCCAGCCCTTGGGAAAATCTAACCTCATTACAAATAGTCCCAGCAGCCTTTAATTATCATACATG
>JAOYND010054506.1:0-11500 GCA_025802135.1 Lagerstroemia fauriei | reverse complement strand
AATCACAGAGGGCACAAAAATATCCTCTTGGTAATGGTGACGGATGGAATGGAGAAGAAGATTGAGTCCTTTACTCGTTTGGCTCATGCAGCCCAAACTTGGTAGGAATCCATACGAGGGATACATGCAAAAACAAAAGCCCAAGTATGGATTAACGGGAGAAAGAAAGCCCTCTATATTACGAGTATATCACATGATAATATTACCAAAAGAATTTAGTTAATTTTGAGGTCATTTTTTTAATTTTTAAGATTTATAAAAAAAATCTTAAAATGACCGAATCTTATTGGTTTGTAACACTGCATCAGCACTGTTACATGATATACCCGTTACACACAATACGCGTGGAATTCATCATGAGCAATTTCAGCAATCTCAAGCTTTCCTTGGACCTAATTTAAGCGTCACTAATTAATCCCTTATCAAGCAAGAAAGGCATTTTTCATGATAATTCGGAATGGATCGTTGATAGTGGAACATCTATGCACATGACGGGTGTTGCGCTAGACTCATCCATCCGACCCAAAGGATAAGCTCATTTCAGTGGAAACCTCGAACGGGAGTGTGGTGAACACAAGTACCAGTAGTCACATGAAATTAGGACCTCATAATGTATTGTGGTTTAAAAATCATACATCAGAAAAGTTAATAAAAAATTTAAAAAATATAAGAGAATCGGGTATTAACACTTATGAACTTAAACTTTGAGGTGGGTATGAGTCAAATCTCCTATAGGCTCACTAACAAATTTTACACGGTATCAGTTGCCAAACATATAACTGTACAATACTTGCTGGCTATATCCATCACCCGAGGTCGGGAAACATGTCAGATGAACGTCCATAATGCTTTCCCAAATGGTGCTCTAGAGGAGAATTTTATAGGTCACTACCACCAGGACTCTCCTCCAATGGAGGGAACATTTGTCGACCACGCAAGTCTTTATATAAGTTTCACCAAGCTTTCAGGAACTAGTTTTCAGAATTTGCTAGTGCATTTCAAAAATACGGTTTCGTGCTAGCTGGTGCCGATTATTGCTTTTAGCCTTACACAAGGTGACATATTTTCGACAATTCTTCAAATGTTGTGGTGTGCTAGATTGTAACAGTCTCAGCATTATGTTATTTTGAAGTGCTATCTTAATACGTGCTTTCATATGAAAGACCTAGACTTTTTTAAGTAACTCGGCTCCATTCTGGATTGTTTTTGAGCCAACAGAAGTTTACTCTCAATATTCTGACAATGTGCAGGATGTTGGGGGTCATACCCTTCTCAATTTCCTATGGAGTAACAACACAAGTTATCGGATAACTCAGAAGCTCTCTTTACCAACACAAGAAGGCGTCATTGACTGGTTAGTCATCTCATTTTTCTCACATTAACTAGATCGAACCTATGTTATTTGGTACACATCTTTTCGTAGTTCATGCATCATCCACGTAAAAGACATTGAAACGCAGCCTTGCGAGTACTCTACTACCTTAAACAATAACCAACATAATGAATCTTCCTCAGACTTTCCTCATTGCAATTGCCTGCTGGTGGGTATTTCATGAACCTTGGTAGCAGTCCCATTTCATGGAAGATAGAGAAGCAGACTATGGTTTCCTAATCTTCTACAGAAACTGAATATCGTGCCATGACAACTACCGTGAGTGAATTATTATTGCTCCAAAGTTTACTCCTGCCTCTTAAAGTTCTTATGAAGGATCTTATGGTTCTATACTATGACAATCAAGTTATTCTACATATAACTGTCGACCCCGTATTTCATAAGTGGATAAAAGACACCGAGATCGATTATCATCTTGTTCGTGAACACATCAAAACTTGTGATATCTCAACTACTCATTTTCCTACTTGACTACATTTGGCGGATATTTTAACTAAGTTACTAATTCAGGATAGTTTCTGATTTCTCCTTTGCAAGTTGGGAGCCTGCAACCCTCTCTCTCCCCCAACTTGAAGGAGAGTATTTGCAAAACAACTTGTACTGGAACAATTTGTTAGGATGTTCCAGATAGTTTCTGTGATATTCATGTGTCCTATTTATTTCAGATGCTTATCTTTCATATTAGGCAGTTAGTATATTTCTCTGATTTATGAGGTTATTTTACTGTTCGACCGGTCACACACTTGTTTATATTAAGCTGTATTCGTTCAATAAAATTGAGCGATAATTTAGCCCAACAACAACTTCGACTGTTAAGAGTGATTCGTTGTAGCACACTAAACTGCAACCCCTTTATCAGGTCTATCTCTCTATTATTTTCTTTCCAATATTAAAGCTAGGCATTAAGGCCATCAGTTTGCCTAAAGCAAATAACTACCAAAAAGTAAGGGAGAGAGATGTGAAATCTATATAAATTGCAATGTGAAGATAAAAGAAAAGACAACTACTGTTGCGTGACTTAAAAAATGTAAAGAATGAATGATGGGTACAATGATTGAATTAAGGGATGAATTTAGGGGGCTCGGAGGCAATTGTCCTCCTTAACTCGGAAAATCTTGTAAAACTTTATATAAATTTTACTAATTTTATGCATATTTTTAGTGGCTTGCCATAGGTTATCCCCTGAAATTCGTTCATTAATTCACTATTGAGTTTTACCCATAATCGGGACTTCTAGATCTGTCATGATTACATTACATGATCTTGTTCGTTGAGTCCGGGTCTTATCCTCCTTAAAAGAGCAAGTGCTTCCACCGAAGGTTGTCATTTGTCTGATTGTGATCTTTCTCCCAATAACAGCTGCCTGTTTGTCGAAATCCCAAAGACAACTCCTCACGTTTGGTGTTTGGTTGGGAATAAGAATTCCTACTCCGGATGAATTTTTTTTTCATTTGGTTTATATCCGGAGGAAATATTTCAAATGCTATCAGGAATAAATAGATGATAGCATTTTCTTCTCCTTATAAGAAATAGATATTTCAAATGTTATCTGGCGACTACCCGTCAGGCCGTCACCATCGAAAATCCACCTTCGATGCAAAAAAGAAAAAGTTCCCACTGACATTGAGGTCACAAAATCAAATAAAACTCTATGCCGGTCTATTTTCGGTCTTTTAAACATTTTTTTCATTTTTAATTCCCTCATTCAATTCCCTCTAACAAAATAAAATCATTCGCATCGGAAATTTAACTTATATTCCTTATTTATTCTTTTTTATTTTTTTATTTTATTCTCTATCAGTCCTTTTCTAATGAACCAATGCATAGTCAAGGTTTTTATTATTATTTTTACACCATTTCCTATATACTTAAAAATCAAATAAATTATTATTAGTTTATGTTTAAAACAGATTAGCCTATTAAGATTATAATTTTATCAATCGTAATTTTTTTATTTACAACATTGGAGTCTAAAATTTTGTGTAAGCAAAAGTGATGTAAAATCACTTTAACGATCCATATTGATGGCTCAAAAGATCTTTCATCACATTTATTTCAATGTACAAATGTGACATATAAGCCTAAAAAACGTAGAAGGAAGCGGTATTAAAGTGGCACGGAAAGTCTCACTTGTAAGATCGAACTCATGACCTCTAGATCACGAGGCGGTGGTGATATCAATTGTATTAAACTTTCTTTCTCATATTAACTAATTGATAGCTAACTAATTGATATGGAATAAATATTTAAGGTTAATTTATCTTTCCACCTTTTAATATATAAGAAATGAATGACGCTTGTCAATTTTTGATTGATCAATCACTCATGATGGACTCCATGCATTCACTATAAATAGTCCATCAATCAAAGTGGATTGATTGAGATAGTAATACTTCTCTTACCCTTAAATAATGTCTCGGGTTCAAGTCTTATAAAAGAAAATTCACTTTCTTCATTCAATATACTGACTTGAGTATTGAAAGTTTAAATTGGACTATCACCCCCTAATCGGACTTCCTTTTATGTTTTCAAGCTACATATCCGGTACCAGTACAGAAAGTGACTCGAGTCAATATCTCGGGAGGCACCGAGCAGGTAGAAATCTCAAAGAGTTTATTTCTTCCTTTTTTTTCGCTAAATATAATTATATTAATAAAAAAAACAAAAGGCATTACATCTAGAAGGTTTGGAGCCGAGTGTGGGGGTCGGACATAAAAGCCTCCAGCTCAGCCCCTTCAAGCATACAAAATCCAGAGGAGTTTGTGAGAGGTATAACTCTTGATAGATTATCAGCTACTTGGTTAAGATCCCTTCTAATCCATACACAATCCCAGCTTTCAAAAATCCTCAATTAATTTCTGATTTCCAGAATTAAATCCCTAATTTCGGCCTTTGCCTGATTGTTCGTGTGAACCGCCTCAATAAGGGTAAGTGAGTTAAAGCAAAACTGCACTTTCTTCCATTGCTTGTCCGCTGCTGTTCTGATTGAGTGAAGCAGAGCCAATGTTTCCGCATGCAGGGGGTTGAATGCTGGTCTCCTTTCGATCCATGCGCAAAGGATTTTGTCTCGATGATCTTGAGCCACTCCTGCCAATCCCGAGTTCTGTCTGGTCCAAGAGGCATCTGAGAGCACACAGATCATTCTTGGTGGGCATTTGGAGGTAAGCTCCTCGTTCACGATTGCGCAGGACTGATGGGCCATGCCTCCTTTCTTGATTCCAATCAAGTGTTCTTGAAATATTATGTTGATTTTTCTCACAAAATCAGATAAGTTAGGTTTAAGAACATCGTGATGGATTTTATTACGAAACTCCCACATATAGTATAGCAGAATAGCACCAAACATACTAAATTCTGAGGGGTTAATCATGTTAAGAACAAACTCCTTTGGTGGATCAATGATAAATTGTACTATATCCATCAACGAATCAGATGGGTGTGGGATAGACCAGAGTTTCCAAGGTGACTCTCTCCGGCTGACACAATAGAACAAGCATCCCCCAAAAAGATGCTCGTACTGGTCAGATCCTGACTTACAGATTGGGCATTTTGCATCCCCATCTGTAAACCAGGGGAGACATTCATTCACCGTTCTCCAAAGATGGATTTTGTATCTTTCATAGATTTTCAAATCCCAAAGTTTTCTCCAGAAACCAGAGTTAAAATTCAACCTCCTGTTGCCAATATCTAGCAAGTAAAAGGATTTTACCGAGTGAACACCTGAGGGGCTAGGTTCCCATATGAAATCATCCTCTGTATTTTGCTCATTGAGAGGAATTGCTTTAATAATATCAGCAGTTGAGTTAACAAAAAGTTGTTCTATCATAGTATTATTCCATCTCTTAGGCTCAGATAGGATCAGATCACTAACCTTGAGGTCTAAATTCATGGATGAAGGATCAATAGCAGAGTCAGTTAGATCTGAAATACCTGGGATCCACTTGTCTGTCCATACCTTGGTTGAATTTCCATTTCCAATTAATCTAGTTGTTCCCTTTTGAATAGTTTCCCTGCAATCTTGAAGACCTTTCCAAATAACAGAGTGATTGTTTCTAATTCTAGTTGAGGAGTCCAAGAAATTACCATACCTGGCAATCATCATCTTCATGGCTGTGTTAGAGGTTGGTTTAGTGAGGGCCCAGCAGTTTTTGAAAGTAGTGCACGATTTTGGTCCTCTGCTTTTCTAAAACCTAAGCCACCCTCTTCCTTAGGAGTACATATGGAGTCCCAGGACTTTGGGGCATAGTAGTGGCTACCGGCTTCTGTTTTCCCCCACCAGAACTTGCAACATATTTGATCAATTTTCTTGCAGATCTGTTTTGGCGGTTTGTATAATGACATAGTATAGCTGGGGACACTGCTAAGGGATGCTTTAATCAGAGTTGCCCTCCCCGCCCAGAACGGAGCTTTTGCTTTCCAAGAGGCTAGTTTAGAATTCATTCTATCAAGTATGAACTGGAAGGATTCTGACTTTTTTCTCTTCAGAAAAAATGGGTTTCTAAGATATTTGGTATCCATATTCAGTTTTTTCATTCCCATTAATTCCTTGATATCCCTCCTAGTCTGAGTTGTTGTGTTCTTTGAAAAATGAATGCCTGACTTGTCAAAGTTAATATCTTGCCCACTCCATTTGCAGAACTTTTCTAGTATTGCCTTACAATGTGTGATATCATTTTGTCCAGCTCTAGACATCAGAAGCAGATCATCTGGGTGGGATATTGTAGGACCATTTCTGCTGATTTTCACTCCCCTGATCTCCCTTCTCTGTTCAGCTCTAAATAACATCCTAGAGAGTGTTTCCATCAATATGATGAATAAATAGGGAGATAAGGGGTCACCTTGCCTAAGGCCTCTTGTAGGTTTAAAGAAACCCCTCGGGGAACCATTCAGTAGGACAGACATGGAAGTTGTGGAAATGCACTGGTGTATCCAATGAATGAAAGTGTGATGAAATCCTAGATTTTTTAAAATGCCTAATAGAAAATTCCACTCTACTTTGTCAAAAGCTTTCGAAAGGTCAATTTTCATTGCTGCCCACCCTTTTCTTGCCTTTGTTTTCTTCATGAAATGGATGACTTCTTGGGCAATCAAGCCATTTTCCATAATCCAACGTCCTTCAATAAAAGCTGTTTGATTGGGAGCAATGATTTTTTCTAAAAATGGCTTTAGCCTGTTTGCGATGATTTTGGAAATGACCTTGTAGCAAACATTTGTTAAACTAATAGGCTTGAAATCTTTGAAGGTGCAAGCTCCTTTAATCTTAGGAATCAAAGTTATGAAAGTGCTATTCCACTGTTTGAGAAGATAACCATTTCTGAAAAAGCTTTTGATTGATAGGACAAAATCTGATTTAATGATATGCCAATAGTGTTTATAAAATATAGGGGACATACCATCTGGACCAGGAGCTTTTAAGGAGGGCATTGATCTCAGTGTTCTGTAAATTTCATCCTCACTAGGTATGGCAGTGAGCTGTTCATTCTCATCTTCACCAATTATGGGGTGGAATAGTCCTTCCAAATCTTCTGGAAAGTTTGCCTGGGTGGACTTGAATAGATCTTCAAAATTCCGTAGGAAGTATTGTTCAATTGCCTTAACCCCATAAGCCCATTCGCCCTCAGGTGTTTTGATGACATTTATTTGATTCTTCCTCCTTCTAATGACTGTGGATAAGTGGAAAAACATGGTATTCCTATCACCCTCATTGACCCATAGTTCTCTTGATTTTTGTTTCCACGACCATTCTTTTCTAGTCTGCTGCTCCTCTAGCTCATTTTGTAACCTGATCTCTTCCTGGATATTTTCTGCAGAGGGTTCTTCTTGCTAGATATTGTCTATGAGCTGGTAGATCTGTTCAGTTCTTTGGTGGATGTCTCCAAAGGTAGTTCGGTTCCAGATTTTCAATTTCCTCTTCGTTTCCTTTATCTTTCCAGTGAAAGTATACTGTTTTGAACCAGCTATCGAGGCTGACCATGCATCTCTAATGATATTAGAGCTCTCTTTTTCCCTTGTCCACGTAGCCTCGAACTTAAAAGGCTTGGGCTTTGACTCATTTTCTAGCCAGAGCTTTAGCAGGATGGGATTATGATCAAACTTCACTGCTGGTAAGTGTATGACCCCAGCTTTTGGAAATAAAATTCTCCACAGATCGTTTCCTAAAGCCCTATCAAGACGTTGTCGAATATGTGCCAGTCCCTCTCTCTTATTTCTCCATGTATATTGATTACCCACAAACCCAAGATCGATACAGCCTGAACTAGACATGAAATTTTCTAAAAAATTTTGGGAACTGCTGGCGAAGGATCTGCCACCCCATTTTTCCTTTGAGTGCATGATTTCATTAAAATCCCCAGGTTCAATAATGGTTTCAGCTAGGGAGTTCAGTTCGGACCAAAATGAGTTTTTCAGATTAGCATAAGGTGGGCCATAAATCCACGTTAAAAACCATCTAGAAGGAAGAATTTCATGCTCAATGCAAACGTGTATCATAAAATGATTCTTATGTAATATATTTACCTTTAGTTCCTCGTGCCATAGTAAGCAAAGTCCTCCCGCAGCATTGACAGCCTCGATGTAGCACAGTCCATCCAAGTTGAGTCTTTTTGCTATTTCCCGGCACCTTTTGTCATCTGCATTGGTTTCTGCAAGAAAAATTAAGCTAGGATTGTGTTTATTTCGGAGGGTCTTCAGTTGACGAATTGTCAGGTTCCCTCTCGCTCCTCGACAATTCCATGCAAGTACACTCATGGAGAAGGTGGGGGCATGATAAGGCCAGCCTCCTCGGCCGTTTGGACTTTTTCGGGATCAGTTTGATCCATTGGTTCCTCCACAAAGTACTCAGAGTGGCTTTGTGAATGGGTTGTATTGATGCTTCCTCCAATCTGCAGATTAGGCCCATCAGTAACTTCCATCGACAGTCTGTGGAGGAAAGTCTCATAGGCTGTTGTTCCTTTCCAGAGCTTCTCATAGCTGAACTCAATTTTTCGTTTCTTTGTACCCGCCCTCCAGGATTCATCCTTGTCTAGGTCCATTGGGCTGATAGGCACATTGACTTCATCATTCAAAGCATGGGCCAGATCCGGGTTAAGGCCCCTTTCTTTTTGGGTTGAAGTTACAGAACTTTTACTCTTCTTGATTTTTTCAACGGTAACTTTTTTCCTGAAGCAGTCTGCCGCCACTTTAGTATCCCTAACATTAAATGTTTCTGTACCTTTCCTTTCGTAAGAAGAGTTATGTAATTCTTCTACAACTCTTTCAATAATTACTGCTTTTAGCTTATCAGGTACACTACAAAAGATATTTGATCTCTGTGTCTCGGGGGATGTGAAGGCAGCTTCTTCATCCTCTTTCTGTCCTGCTGAAGCTTCTTCTTCTACGCCTTCAGAACTATTCATCTGGTTGACATCTCCATCTTGAAGGGGTGATTTCAACTTCGGGGACGGAATATCCACATTCTCATCGAATCTTAGCCACGGTCCGTATCGATCAGGATCCACAGGTCCTCAGATGGGCAGGTACCTTGATCATGGCCCAAAATACCACAATCGTAGCAGAAAGTTCCGAGCTTTTCATACTTGAAACTGACCCATGTGATACCACCACCTCTTTTCTTAAGCTTGAAACCTGGGGATAATGATTTTGTCACTTTCACTGAGTTTATTTCTTCCTTATCACTAATAATGCACAGTTAGGCCGACCAACTATATGTTTGGATGGGACCATGTAATGCCCACCTTTGTTTAACCACAAAAGAACCTTGTTTAATATAACATAGAAGAAAGTGACTAAAGGAAATAAAATTTTAGTCTAAAACATCTTGAGGTTTTTCAGAAAAAGGAAAAAAAAATGACACTTAGATCAGTTTCTTACTTAAACATATTGTTCTAGACTTACTTTCTGCTATATCGATCGTCAATCATTTTTTGCTTTCTTGTTGCTTTGATGGGGATGGGTTACACCCACAAGGCACCAAAACGAAGCTTCCTTCCACACACCGAAGCAAACCTCATTTAGGTCACAAATGGCAGTTGCGGTTAACCGTTTTTCAGGTAGGCAGTTTGGGGTTTCTGGTTGGAGTGTTTTTGAGTTGTGTTCAACTTCTGCGGCAAGGAAAGGTAATTGGGTGTCAGTCATGCTTTTGAAAGAAGAAACCCTAGAATGAGTTATAGAGACGACACTGAACTCTAAGATGTTCTTTTTTTCCCGGAGCAAGAGGAATAAGAATTAAGAATTACATCACCATTTTTTTGGGGGGGAGTGGTCTCTTTGCATCGAAAGAGAAAAAAAAATAAAAGAAGAATATATGGTTGTGGAGGATTAATCCCAAATGGAATAGGTAATGAAGAGAATTTCGGAATATAAGAAGAACTGGGTAAAGCCACCTCTAAGTTTAAGATTTTCAGTGGATATAAATCTAATCTCTTATATAATAGTGAAAATCTAGTTATCGAGTACGAGAGAAAGAAATCCAATTAACATATAATGTTGGTCATGAAACGAGTCGGGGTACATAAGAAAAATTGAGTATCATAATTTACAAGTTTAGATTTTTAAATAGATATGAACAAGGTCTTATATGTTAGTGAACAAGCATTTTATTGAAGAAATGAGAAAATGACACTGTAAGTCTCATATATTTGTAATTTTTAGCAGTTAATTCCTATAGATTTGAAAATGATTAATTCAATCTCACATTATTAATTTCATTACACTTTCAATCTGAATTATGATCATAGTTTCGTTAACAGCGTAAAATCTATGTCAGCAAAACAGTAACGATGTGTCAAGAACTAATTTTACATGACTAAATTAGTCATATTTAAATATCGATGACTCAAATACAAAAAAATATTATCCCCGAAACAATGATTAAATTCTTTGAAATCTATGTTTTCTTGAAATTAATTGTAGAATATGTCCATTGGATCAATTTGCACTAATTGTGCTGGAACTTACCCACCAACTGCCTAGATTTACAGAATACTTATAGGTGACGTGGAGATTAGTCATTCGAAATACAGAGGCTTCGTACAGATATAAAATAAAATAGTTAAAATTTAAATAAAACTTTACAAGTTAGTTGACTTTACATGTATACTGGAACCATTTTCAAGTTATTATTTCAGGCCCTTGGCAATTTTTATTAGGAAATATTTCTAAAATTCTCACTGGATTTTTCTCTGTAATTGTTGGATTTAAAGTGAAAAATATATAAGAGAATTGAGGGATCGGATCAATCTCTTCTCCATGTGGTTGAGTATAAGGGGTTTGCCTTTAGTGAGTGTGATGTTCGAGCGTGTAATATCATGTTGTTAGTTCAGTTCAAGAACATTTCGCTTGGGTTTTAGAGTTTCACCATGTATATTCGGTAAAGTTTTCGAATTTCTCGTGCACACCGTCTTGCTAATTAGGTTTTCAGTGTTGAGCCTGTCTTGAAGGACCATAACCAAGGACAATCTTAGGCTCACAGGCCTAATCCTTTGGAGGCCGTGGAACATTACTTGGTACGTGCTAAGTCCAATTCTTTTTCTACTTACTTATAGCCGGATTTGCAGAGATCCCTTTTCATTTTTTAAGAGATTCTAATCTGTGTGTGATTTGTCCAAGTCTACTTATGCACCAAAGAAGGAGAAAGTCTTCCATGTATAAATACACCACGTGATAGTGTTTAAATTATATTGCAAATCAATAAAATTCTATACTTTCTAGAGTTTTTTATTTTATTTTTAAGATTTTATAAAAAATCTTAAAATGGTTAAATTCTTGTATCGTACAAGTATTGTCACGTGATATACCCACCAATTATCCAAAATACGCTTTGCCAAAGAAGAGGAGGAGAATGAGAATACGAGGGTTTAGAAAGGACAAGATTTCAGTTTGGGTATCTCGGAATCGGGGTACATGTACAATTCTACCCGAACAAGAAATTACGTGACGTGATCTCTTGGATAAGCAGGTGGATCCTGCAATGGCTCGGTCAAGTGCTAGTAGAGTCAGGAGTCTGGTTGGCTAGGGATGAGTCGGCCGTTCCATCGACTACAGGCGAGTCAGCCTCCGACCGAATGTGGGTGAGTCAATTTCAGCTTTCTTAGTCATATCAATTATCAA
>JAOYND010054406.1:0-11501 GCA_025802135.1 Lagerstroemia fauriei | reverse complement strand
ACGGCATCATTAACATCTCGGTGAGGGTGAAGTCCCCGGAGCCGTACCGGTGCTCCCAATTAGCTCTGCAGCCAAACGAGGCTGTCGGAGTTCCGGTCGGGGATCGGAGGAGGAGGTTCGGGGGTGTCGTAACCGGGGTTCCGGCGGTCTGGTTCGACCATCAACGTCACTGTACATATTGAGATTTTTGAAAGTTTCAAGTTTCAAAATTTATTAATAATTTGGCTCTTCGCCATTACCATTCTACTTTAGACCTTTCAACCAATTGAAAAGTTTCTTGGAAACACCCTTCGGCCAGATTTTTTTTTTTCAAATTTCTATCGATTTTATATCTTGAACATGGTAAACGAAGATATCGGAATGCTAGATCCCGGTCACAATATATAGAACATGTGCCTGATACAACATAATTAATGAGAATTGAATCCTCGAACCTTTCATTCCCTCCGGAATAATTTTCTGCAGTTATTTTTCCCCGATTAAAAAGGAAATTCATAGCATAAAAGGGTAAGAAAGGAGATGGAATAGATGGATGCATGACATCCCCCGTACGAAACACACTAGGATGATGTTATTATGAGGAGTCATCTTCTTATGTATTTTCCACGTGATTAAATAACTCATGGACGGTGGTATATCGTATCGACCTAATCCACGTTACACGTGTTACAGTTTTTCTTTCCTTTTAAAAACTAAAATTCAGACCAACCAGCTAACGGGTCAACCTCTAAATTTCCAGTGTGTGACAACAGCGAGGTGAGCTCATCATTGTATGCGTAATGCAGAAGAACTGAGAGAGAAAATCATTGACCATTTGGCAATGAGACAGACAATCATTCTGACCGAGGGAAATTAGACGATCGAGGAACCCACCCGACAGTAACAACAAAGAAAAGAGACTGATGTTGGCCAAATTCCAACGGGGTCTGCTCCTACTGACTGATCTTTGCTGGGTAGGTAGTCAACGCAACTTCCGGGAAATGAACATTCAACTCCCCCCCACGTTATCCGCGTAGACGTCAACACCTCCATATCCCTCAAAAATCCGATCGACATGCTTGAAAGCATAACAAAACAGTTGTATGCTTTAGGAGAAAAGTGGAGAGAGGTTGCCAGGAACCTCTCACAATACATTGAGCTGTTTGGACGAGAATTAATGAGCTTTCATTCTGTTACTTTTGTTATATTGAAAGTATAGAAAGTGAGGAGAGGTGTGAGTTAACCATGTAACAGATAGATGAGCTGGAATTTTTATTTTTCACACTCTGTACATGGTTTCTACACTATAAATACAAGAAGTGCCTCAACTCACAGTAAGCTGAGCATTCCACTCCCATATGGCTATACCGAGATTTTCCTTCTGCTCTGACTTCATCTCTTTCTGTCCTCCTCTGTTTTTCTTCTCCTCCAGGTTGTGATATGGTATCAGAGCCTTTTCCTCTGCTCGACGAACTCTGATCTTCTGTCAAAATGGCCAGAGGAAATCATGGCTATGGCCAGACACAACCAAAATAATAATCGATTCCAATCATTGAATGCATCTTCCACTTCATCTAGTGATGATAGAAAAACAACAGATCAGACACTTTCTCAATCAGACATTCACAGTCCTTTTTTCTTACACAGTGGAGATCACCCGGGTCTCACACTCGTCTCTCACATTCTCACCGGAGCAAACTACAACACATGGAGTAGAGCCATGAAAACAGAGTTGAATGCCAAAAACAAGCTCGGATTTGTCGATGGAACTCTGCAACAACTAGCATCAGGTGATTCCAATGCCAAAATTTGGTCTCGTTGCAACAGCATGGTAATATCCTGGTTATTAAATGTTGTTTCGAAGGAAATAGCAGATAGTTTGCTATATCTAGAATCGACAGAAGCTATATGTAATGATCTTTTTGACAGATTCAAACATAGTAATGTTCCTCGAATCTTTCAAATCAAGCAACAACTAATGAATTTATCACAGGGATCTTTGGATATAAACACCTACTTTACTCGACTCAAAATTTTGTGGGATGAATTGAAAAATTACCAGCCACTTCCAGTGTGCAGCTGTGGAGGTATGAAAGCGTGGATGGAGCATCTCGAGCAAGAATATGTTATCCAGTTCTTAATGGGTCTGAATGACTCTTACACGGGAATACGAGCTCAAATCCTGATGCTCGATCCGTTGCCAAATGTTTCGAAAGTATTCAATCTGGTGGTTCAGGAGGAGCGGCAACGTACTATCGGTTCAGCAAACCCAACGACTGGATATTCTTTAGCCTTCTCAGTAACGACGTCGGCATCGACATTAAACTCTCCGGCGAGTGGGATTGTTGCAGTTGCCAATGGTGGAGGAAGAGGACGACGAGAAAGACCCATTTGTTCTCACCATGGGCTTACCGGGCATAGAGTTGATAAATGTTATCAACTACATGGATTTCCTCCAGGTTATCAGCCCAGGCCCAGGTTTACACAAAGTCCACTGCCACTAGGCCAGCAGAGAAGCTCAGGACAGAGAGATTACTCGAAGAATTACCCGTCAGCTACAATGGCAACAGTCACTTCCTCTGCTTCTCCTACAGTTTCCACTGGAGGTAATTTCACTACTGATCAAATGCAACAAATGATTGCATTTTTGAGTTCGCAACTCCACAATCAAGCATCCAATCAACCTGAACACTCCACAGCTTCGTCTCATGGGTCGTCTTCCACTCCTGTTGTTTCTAACTTCTGTGGTATGACTTGTTCATCTTTACCAATACTCACTCTTCCTAATTCTTTCATTCCTCGTCATTCCTGGATCTTAGACAGTGGTGCAACAAATCATGTCTGCTGCAACTATTCGTTATTTGATCATTTTGAACCAACATTGAACATCTTTGTTACTTTACCTAATGGAGATTACATCACAGTGACACAGATGGGATCAGTGAAAGTCACTGACAGACTTGTATTACATCAAGTTCTCTATATTCCCTCTTTTCATTTTAACTTGATCAGCATCAGCAGTCTCGTTTCATCTCACTCTTATTCTGTTGTTTTTCAATCCAACTCCTGCATTATCCAGGACCTGGCTCAGGGATCGATGATTGGGAGGGCTAGCATGCATCACAATCTTTACACTCTTGACACAGTAGCTCATTCTAGCTCTATGTCTTCAGTCTTTTCTTTCTCAGTCAAAGCCAAACATGATACTTGGCATAGTCGTCTGGTCATCCAGCTAATGTAAAGCTTCAAATATTACGCAATGAACTATCCTTTTCTGATTCTTTCTCCTCAACATCTCCTCACTGACGCAATGATACTTCGAGTTACTCAATCACAGCAAACCCAAGTATCATCATCTCAAAGTGTTTGGTTGCTTGTGCTATGCTTCGACCTCCACCCATAACAGATCAAAATTCGATCCCAGGGCCAGGGCTTGTGTTTTTCTTGGATATCCTCAAGGGTACAAAGGTTACAAATTATTGGATCTTGAAAGTAACAGAGTGTTCATTTCACGCCATGTGCTGTTTCATGAATCAATTTTTCCATTTGTTACAGAGAAGTTATCACAGGAACATTATGAGCTTTTTGCTGATCGAGTTCTTCCTATTTACATTCCTTTAGATGTTCCACTAGTTACAAACAATTCTATTCCATCACATCCACAAAGTCCAGCTCCTTCTTTCTCAGCTGATTCTTCTTCCCATTCAGCTCACTCTCATATTTCATGATCACAGAGGACTCGGACAATGCCTTCATATCTCAAAGACTACCATTGTTACTTAACTCATTCTTTATCCTTTGATTCATCTTCTGCAGCAGATTCCTTGCCTACTTACCCCATCATGAGTTACATTTCCTACGACAAGTTAGCACCACATTATAGAAAATTTATCCTATCCATTTCATCTCATCATGATCCCCAGACCTTTGAACAGGCTGTGAAGTATCAGATTTGGCAGGATGCTATGGATGTTGAGTTGCAAGCACTAGAACAAAATCACACCTGGTCAGTGGTGTCTTTGCCTTCAGGTAAAAGAGCAGTAGGATCTAAATGGGTTTAAAACTAAATTTAACTCTGATGGGAGTGTTGAAAGGCACAAGGCACGTCTCGTGGCCAAAGGCTTCACACAGTAGGATGGCATTGACTATCTTGATACTTTTTCTCCTGTGGCTAAGCTTGTTACTGTTAAACTATTGCTTTCTTAGCAGCAGTCAAGGGTTGGTCATTACATCAACTAGATGTTACTAATGCTTTTCTCCATGGAGACCTCGATGAAGAGGTTTACATGGTGTTGCCACCAGGATACTGCAGCAGACAGGGGGAGTCTCTCCCACCAAATCCAGCTTGCAGGTTACATAAGTCAATATATGTGCTGAAACAAGCCTCGAGACAGTGGTTTAACAAGCTCTTTGCTGCATTACTAGCTGAAGGTTTTCATCAATCTCAATCAGATCACTCTTTATTTACGAGACATACTGCTGGGTCCTTCATTGCATTGTTAGTTTATGTTGATGACATGGTCATAACCAGTGATGATGACTAGGCAGTGAAGTCATTGAAGATGGCACTAAGCAGAAGATTCAAAATGAAGGACCTAGGATCCTTGAGATATTTCTTGGGTCTAGAAGTTGCTCGTTCTAAAGCAGGTATCTCATTGTGCCAAAGGAAGTATGCTCTAGAACTTCTATCAGATTCAGGACAGTTAGCCAGCAAACCTGTCTCGGTTCCAATGGAACCAAACATCAAATTGTCTCAAATGGATGGAGAATTATTGGAGGATCCTACCAGCTATCGAAGGCTGATTGGAAGACTCATTTATCTCACTATCTCCAGACCAGATTTGAGTTACTCAGTCAATAAACTGAGTCAGCTCATTGCTTCTCCCAGAACAACTCACTTGCAAGCAGCAAGAAGAATTCTGCAGTATGTTAAAGGGACTGCAGGTCAAGGTCTTTTCTTCTCCTCACAATCTGATTTCCAGCTAAAAGCCTTTGCAGATGCAGATTGGGCAAGTTGCCCAAATACAAGGAGATCTGTGAGTGGCTTTTGTATTTATATGGGTTCATATTTAATCTCGTGGAAGTCAAAAAAGCAGCAAGTTGTATCTCGTTCATCAGCAGAAGCTGAATACAGGGCTATGACGAATGCTAGCTATGAGATCATATGGATTATTGGATTATTGAATGATCTGAAAATTGATTATCGAGGACCTGCCCTGCTCTATTGTGACAACCAAGCAGCTCTCCACATAGCTGCAAATCAAATGTATCATGAGAGGACCAAGCATATAGAATTGGACTGTCATTTTGTGAGGGAGAAAATCAAAGCAGGGCTCTTGAAGACGATGCACGTTTCAAGTGGAAATCAACTGGCAGACGTGCTTACTAAAGCATTACAACCAAGACAGTTCGAACAACTCTTAAACAAGATGGGAGTATGTGACATATACTCTCCATCTTGAGGGGGAGTCTCACAATACATTGAGCTGTTTGGACGAGAATTAATGAGCTTTCATTCTGTTATTTTTGTTATATTGAAAGTAGAGAAAGTGAGGAGAGGTGTGAGTTAACCATGTAACAGATAGATGAGCTGGAATTTTTATTTTTCACACTCTGTACATGGTTTCTACACTATAAATACAAGAAATGCCTCAGCTCACAGTAAGCTGAGCATTCCACTCCCATATGGCTATACTGAGATTTTCCTTCTGCTCTGACTTCATCTCTTTCTGTCCTCCTCTATTTTTCTTCTCCTCCAGATTGTGATAGAACCTTACCCTTTTCTTTTGGAGGGGTTACCTCGCTCGAATACGAGGTGGCTGGCAAGGTAGCCTCCATCACTGACCCTGTCTCCTCCTCCTCCTCTTCGAAAGAGAGAGAGTAAAATAAAATCAGTAGTAAGATACCCTCATCGAACTTTATCAAAGATAAAAAGGGCAGAATCAAAGACAGTGGGAAAATATAGGAGAAAGTCTTGTTCGTAACGGGTACATCGCTAACGTGATGTTACAGATTAACTATAGTAATTTCCATAATTTTTTCTTCTCACTCCTCACCGACTATCTACATAGTAAAAATGTTTCATTAACAATTTAGATTCTCCCAGTCCATAATCGTATAACAAAAAAAAGTCTATCTGCTTTTAATTGCAAGTTAAATAATTTATCATTATTTTTAAACGAATATGAAAATGTAAATAAAATTGTAAAATATACTATTGACAACTTAGAATGTTCTCCCTGATATTATACATTAACGTAAATTCATTTCAAACAAATTAAATTATAATACAATATAATTAAATAATTTAATGATACGAATTTATAGTGATATTCACTTATTTATTTTGCTTTTATTTTCGTGCGAAGTGCGGATTAGTCTCCGGTACAAATCAATGGCAAAACATATGAATCGTCACCATCGCTAGAGTTTTTTTGTTTGCACCATGCAGTATCCCGGATCAGCTAAAGCGCACATCGAGACTAATCTGCGGTCGAGCGGGGATCCCTAAAAAAATTTCAGTCGACCCTCCCAACCTGGAAGTCGATCCTGGGATTACCTATTTGGGAATCTAGTGAGTGAACCATTAAGCCAACCCCAAGTTGGTCACAATGACGAGAGTTAATATTAGTGTAATAGGGTATTGAATTCATATTTTTATTCATGGCTCTTATCATCCAAAAAAAAAAAATCCCCTTCCCGACAAATAGTAGATTTTCGATCACATAGTAAACTTATCTAATGATTGTTTTGACACGTCAATAAATATTTTAAATTACATTTAAAAAATGTATAATATTAATAGATAAAAAAATGTGGTGTGATATTTTATGATGACGTGTTAAATATTTATTGATTGAATTCACGGATGATGCAGTGACCAAGTTGATGCTGAGAATTTCTCCGGAGAATGGCAGAGAAATAGCGTAAAAGTTTCGCGGCAAAACTAACAAACTGCCGTTGTGAAGACGATACCGTTGACGCCGTCAGTTTTCCCGACGTAGACGAGCTTCTGCTTCAACCCTGAAAAGTCTGGCATCGTCTCCATGTTCCATTCACTTTCCTTACCTTTGCATATATTTTCCTTTTTATTATTTTTCAATTGTTATTATTATTATTATTATCATCATCATCACTATTTGAAATTTAAGGAGCGTTAGCCGACTCAATATACTCTTAGTTATCTATCCATCCATCTATACTTACTTTATTATATTACATGTAAACCCGAAATGATTTTGATGTCTTTTTTTATTTTTCGTATTTGCTCCAGTCCAATTTACATATTAAAATTTATAATATGTATTTGATTTTCAGATTAATGGTAAAATAATAATTTCATTTATTTTTCTCACTTCATATATAAGATCTTAATTACAAAATCTTTCGTTAACTGTTCAGATTCTTTCATCTCACTCTATATCTACGATTTTAGTAGCAAAAATCTATTGGATTTTTTAATTATTGATTTACTATTGTAAAATTAAAGGAAAAAATTGATATAATATATTAATGACAACTAAGAATACTTTGTTTACTACTGTAAATTAACGAAATTTAAATAAATTAAATTATAATAAGTTATAAATAAATGATATAATTATACATTCATCCCAATATTTTACATTTATTTATTTTTATTTTGTTTTTGTGTGTAGCACGGGTCCTCTCTAGTACTATTTTATGCAAATCTGAAGCGGTTTTAGTTTTTTTCATTTTCCATATTTGCCCTCAATCTAATTTACATATTAAAATTTATGATATGTTTTTTATTTTCAGATTAATGGCAAAACAATAATTTCAGTCGTATTTCTCTCACTCAAATATATGATCCTAACAACAAAAATATTTTGTTAACTGCTCAGATTCCCTTATCTCACTTAATATCACTCCATATCAACGATTTTAACAGTAAAAATTCGTCACTTTTTTTGAACCAATAATTTGAAATTGTAAAAAATGAAAAAGTAGAATTGAGAATGCTCTATTTACTAATGTAAATTAACAAATTTTAAATAAATTAAATTGTAATAAGTTATAAATAAATAATATAATTATATAAATTCATTCCAATATTTTCTTTTTTTTTTATTTTATTTTTTCCGTGCGTAGTTCAGGTCTGTGTCTAGTAATCATCTAAGGAAATAAAGAAAAAATAGACAGAAGAATTCTGTTACAATAACATCAGTTTTTATTTAAAATTAAGATGTTATGACTTCAAATTTTACCGGTGGGCTCTATTTGTCCCTTCTAATCATCATTCTTTTATTTTTATCTTCAATTTTCATTAACGGGTCGGAAAAAATTAAGAGGTGTGTAGTTAGAATCGGATAGTTAATTAATTCTCCAAAATTTCATTGTTATTATTTATTTAATATACTGTATTTGATATGTGCAAAGATTAAAAAAAAAGACAGAAATTTTGACGACAAATTCGAGATCCCGTGTAATTTTCCACCTCTCTCCTTCTCTCTCTCTTTCTTTCATGCTTCCTCACTCATCAACCTTTGTCAACATTCGTATGCCTATATATAACTCGGACTCCTCCTCAGCTCCCAAGCTCCAGGATATCTAGAGGAACCCAACTCGATCGTCCACTTCTGTCCGTCGATCGCCACAGCTCCGCACAATATACATTCTTATTCTCTCCTGATCTCCTCATCAACTTGTCGTTGGTCGTATCGCTTGGGTGCATTCACCACAGCTTTATAATAAGCCATGCAATCTGTGGAGATCACAGTACTGTCGGCTGAGAACTTGCGGGTCGGTAAGAAGCCCGTCAACAAGAACGCTTTCGTGACCGTGAGGGCTGACTCCTCTCCCGACCAATGTTGTTGCACGACGAAGATGTCGGTGGAGGGCGGATGCAACAGGCTGACATGGAACGAGAAGTTAGCCATGGACCTGGATCCTGAAACCCTACAGAAAAATGGATTCATGGTACTGGAGGTACACTGCAAGACCAGCTCTTCCTCTTCCTCCAAAAGGAACAAGCTCGTCGGGGGAGTGAGAGTGCCGGTCTCGGAATTCCTCGGGGGTTTCCTGCCGAGAAAGCACCTTCAGTTCTTGAGCTATCGGTTGTGGGACCCTGCCTTGGAACGGAACGGCATCATTAACATCTCGGTGAGGGTGAAGTCCCCGGAGCCGTACCGGTGCAGCGGTGCTCCCAATTAGCTCTGCAGCCAAACGAGGCTGTCGGAGTTCCGGTTGGGGATCGGAGGAGGAGGTTCGGGGGTGTCGTAACCGGGGTTCCTGCTGTCTGGTTCGATCATCGACGTCACTGTACATATTGAGATTTTTGAAAGTTTCAAGTTTCAAAAGTTATTAATACTTTGGCTCTTCCAATTAATTTGGCTACTTCGCCATTACCATTCTACTTTAGACCTTTCAACCAATTGAAGAGTTTCTTGGAAACACCCTTCGATCAGATTTTTTTTTTCAAATTTCTATCGATTTTATATCTTGAACATGGTAAACGAAGATATCGGAATGCTAGATCCCGGTCACAATATATAGAACATGTGCCTGATACAACATAATTAATGAGAATTGAATCCCCGAACCTTTCATTCCCTCCGGAGTAATTTTCTGCAGTTATTTTTCCCCGATTGTATAGTTTTTGATTAACATTAATGAACTTATAGAATTATCCAAAAAAAAAAAGGAGATGGAATAGATGGATGCATGATATCCCCAGTACGAATCACACTAGGATGATGTCATTATGACGAGTCATCTTCTTATGTATTTTCCACGTGATTAAATAACTCATGGACGGTGGTATATCGTATCGACCTAATCCACGTTGCACGTGTTACGATTTTTCTTTCCTTTTAAAAACTAAAATTCAGACCAACTAGCCAACGGGTCAACCTCTAAATCACACTTGGATGATGTCATTATGACGAGGATTCTTCTTATGTATTTTCCACGTGATTAAATAACTCATGGACGGTGGTATATCGTATCGACCTAATTCACGTTGCACGTGTTACGATTTTTCTTTCCTTTTAAAAACTAAAATTCAGACCAACTAGCTAACGGGTCAACCTCTAAATTTCCAGTGTGACAACAGCGAGGTGAGCTCATCATGGCATGCGTAATGCAGAAGAACTGAAAGAGAAAATCATTGATCATTTGGCAATGAGACAGACAATCATTCCGACTGAGGGAAATTAGACGATCGTGGAACCCACCCGACAGTAACAACAAAGAAAAGAGATTGATGTTGGACAAATTCCAACGGGGTCTGCTCCGACTGACTGATCTTTGCTGGGTAGGTAGTCAGCGCAACTTCCGGGAAATGAACATTCAACTCCCCTCCATGTTATCCGCGTAGACGTCAACACCTCCCATATCCCTCAAAATCCGATCGACATGTTTTGAAGCATAACAAAACAGTTGTATGCTTTAGGAGAAAAGTGGAGACAGGCTGCCAGGAACCTTACCTTTTTCTTTTGGAGGGGGTTACCTCGCTCGAATACGAGGTGGCTGGCAAGGTAGCATCCATCACTGACCCTGTCTCCTCCTCTTCGAAAGAGAGAGAGAGTAAAATAAAATCAGTAGTAAGACACCCTCATCGTACTTTATCAAAGATAAAAAGAGCAGAATCAAAGACAGTGGGAAAAGATAGGAGAGTCTTGTACGCAACGGGTACATCGCTGACGTGATATTACAGATTAACTATAATTCAATTATTTTAGGGTTATTTTTTTTTTAAATTTTAGGGTTTATTTTAATTTTTTTAAAATGACTGAATTTTAAAAAAAAAATTGAAAATTGAAATATTATTTTTCCGTGTCACGCTTGAAATACTTAATACAATATACTGAATAAGTGCAAATATTTATATCTATCTTCTATATACAATTATATGTAAACGTTTGTCTGTTTTGCTGTCTTTTTAAATTTTTCATATTTGAAATTTATCTAATTTATATATTAAAATTTATGACATACATTTTTTTAATAAAATCTTGTATATTAAGGGTAAAATAGTAATTTCCATAATTTTTTCTTCTCACTCCTCACTTACTATCTAAATAGTAAAAATCTTTCATTAACAATTTAGATTCTCCCACTCCACAATCGTATAACAAAAAAAAGTCTATCCGCTTTTAATTGCAAGTTAAATAATTTATAATTATTTTTAAACGAATATGAAAATGTAAATAAAATTGTAAAATATACTGTTGACAACTTAGAATGTTCTCCCTGATATTATACATTAACGTAAATTCATTTCAAATAAATTAAATTATAATAAGTTATAATTAAATAATTTAATGATACGAATTTATAGTGATATTCACTTATTTATTTTGATTTTATTTTTGTGCAAAGTGCGGATTAGTCTCCGGTACAAATCAATGGCAAAACGAGAAATTCTTACCTGATCCCCGTCTACCAAGTCAGATATACACTAAGCCAATGAATCAATGACATGTGTAATAGTGGGCCCACTCAATATTTTTAAGAAGTCCCTCAACCTTCTCACCTTGAAATTTCTGCCCCACCCCCAT
>JAOYND010054200.1:0-11503 GCA_025802135.1 Lagerstroemia fauriei | reverse complement strand
CCTATGATCCCTGAGAAGTACCTCGATGAGAAGACCATCTTCCACCTCAACCCATCGGGTTGATTTGTGATCGGTGGCCTCATGAGGGGGCCCCACGGAGGCGGTGCCTTCTCCGAGAAGGACCCCACCAAGGTGGATCGGAGTGGAGTCTGCATTGTGAGGTAAGCTGCAAACAGCATCGTAGTGGCGAATGGGTTTGCGAGGAGCTGCCTTGTCCAGGTGTCCTATGAGATCGAACTTCCTGGGCCATTCTCGGTCTTTGTGGACACCTATGGAGCCGGAAAAATTCTCGACAGGGAGATCCTCAAGATCGTGAAGGAGAATTTTGACTTTAGGCCTAGGATGATTGTGATCGACTTGGACCTAAAGAGGTTCGGCAATGTCCGGTTCTTGAAGACTGCAGCAGCATATGGACACTTCGGGGGGGACAACCTTGACTTCACCTGGGAGGTTGTGAAGCCGCTCAAGTGGGAGAAACCACAGGCTTAATGTGTACTGGTTGAAGTCATTGGGCGATTCTATCACTTGCTTTTTCTTTCATACGCATGTCAAATGGGTTCCTTGAAAGATTGTTGCTACAATTTCTGGGTGAAATGCCTATTGGAAATGAAAGAAATATTACATTTTTTTTTAGTAAAAAAAGAAATATTACATTTACCATTGGCTTAATCTTATATATCTTTTTATGAAGCATTTTGATCTTAATTGGAAACTGAGTGGAATCAATGGGCAAAATCCAGTTCATCCTAACGGGTGGTTTGTCTTATAGATGCACAGCTTGAAAGTGAACCGAGATGCGGTTGGGCTCCAGGGCATACACTAACAATAAAATTGGTATTGTTCATAAATGATCGAGTGCCTTTCTAATTTAAAAGTATAAATTAATGGCAATGATACTTATATCACTAAGATTTACTTTATATTTCAATGTGAGATAAATCTGTTGTGGACAACATTTTCTTCTGTTGTATACAGTCATTGTTTATTGCAACTGTTGTTGGAAGCAGAAAAGTCGTAGCTCAATCAAGAGGACATCAAATGTCCCGAGAAATATCGTCGTCATTGCCATCATTGCAACTTGGTAGTTCTCCAGATTAATTCGACGAGAAATATGTAACAGCCAGTACTTAGAAGTTGCACTATGCACACAGATTAAGAAAGATAAAAAATAATGAAAGAACTGCACAACCTCGTGTCTTCATGAGCAGACAACTTCTCTTCCAATAGAAGCTTTGTACCTGCGGTATTAGTGAAACCATCTTCGAGAATACCTTTGATCTCGAGACACAATTGCTTGTTGATAGCAGGTTCATGGGAAGAATAAACCAAATACTATACAAGCTTCATAATCACTCATTTCCTCGATGATTGCTATATTGAATATGTTTGTGGAAGGAGTAGAGTACATCAAATACAAGCTGCAATGCTGCTCCTTTTCCCAATTGTTGGCTCAACTAGCCTCTCATCTTCCCAATACATATAGGATTTTTTTTCATCGAAAGAACAAGTTATGCAGGGAGCTATTGCAAGAATTGGCTTGAAAGATGCAAATGTCCTCTCGACCGTGCCCTGATGGAGGGCTACGAGAACCATCATCCACCATTGTCATTTCCTTCTCCAAATGGTAGACTTTACTTTGCATGTCTTTTTTTTTGGGTAAATGACAGATAATTTTATTAAAGTTATTATAATACTTTTTATGGGTATAATTGAGCTAAATTATCGATATTATAATATTTATATACTTTATCTACTAGTTCATGTTTTATATAATTGAGCTAATATTTATATACTTTATAATTGAGCTAAAAGGATTTGGTTAGTTTAGGTTAATTTTAGTCAATTCTACTAGTTCATGTTTTTAGTCTATTTTTAATAGATTTTTTGACGCGTCAACAAAATTGAGCAATTTATATGTCATTGAAAAGTTAGTTGACTTAGGAGTCTAATATTTCAAACATATCATGCATCGGAGCTGAAATGTAAAAAAAAATATTGCCGATAGAAGCGAACCTATGGGGCAGAATTGGACAAATTCAGGATTTACGACCTTGAGAGCTTCAAGACGATATTCAAGGGTCAAGATAAATGTGTAGGGCCAGGAAACTTCATGGAATGAGTTATTTTAGATTAATTATAACTTTTTAGATACTAATTTGAATTCAAACTATGAAACATAATTTCGAAATTAATATTGGATTCCTCTCGTGGAATGGGAATAATATAAGGGTTGAACACACACGGTCTTTTCAAGTGTTTCAAACCTAGCAACCGTACCAGGAAGAAAGAAGACACTACTAAGGCAGCCAGTAGGAGGAGGCAGTTAGTGGTCGGAGTCAGGTGACGATGTTAACGGTTTCTCTTCTTAACTGATGAACTTGGGAAAGGAATTCTTGATTTGGTCGTGGATGATCAACCAAAGTTAAATATTCAGTTGGAAAACTAAATTAATAAGTAAGAATGATAGGAATATACCCTATCACCATAGATATATATTTGAATAGGATTGATATATATGTAATAGGTTTTCTCAAAGTTAACTCACAAGGAATTCCAGCTCTATATGTAAGAATAGTGAGATGACACCAAGGGTTGAGCCAAAAGCCCTTGATGGGGCTTTATTATATCAAATATTAATTTTCATTGAATTTTTAATTGATACATGAAAACCAAATATATGTATATATTTTAGACATTGAAACCTTGATTCAATTAATACATAACAAGTAAAACTCTTAGTTAAACGAAAACAAAACGAGAAAATTGGACGGTTTTCAAATATGTGCATAGTTCGATAACATTGAGTTAAACATCTTCATCATAAGCTTGATCACGTGGACCATGAGAAGCACAACCGTCACCCGAAGCATTAACAATATTCTATTTTGTATGATTTGGTGTCTGTTATTAAAATTTTATAGGAAAATGGATTGCCATAATGCATAAATTTCATCTCGCACAAAATCCATTGATTCACAGCATTATGATGTTGATGGAAAGGATGAAACTAACGGTATTGTAGACCCAGAGATTGTAATATAAATGGGTACTTATGGATCGGGATTGATGTTCCTGCTATATGCCGGCCCTATCATCAACCTCCGCTAGAAGTCTCTTGCCAAAATTTACTTAGAGGGTTTACCACTACCTCATAAACCACTGAGTATCTATAACAACCACTATCACCGGGTTGTCACTCATTCTATTAAAGTTCCTCCTAGAACTTTTCCTAGAGAGTATGCTCAACCATGGGAAGATATTCTTCTCCAACCTTAGTTTCATTTCTCGCATGTGGAGTTGTGTCTATCTCCATATATGACTATCATGATTGCCATAATGGCTCATCAAGTAGGGGCAAACCTTCCAGGTGAACACTGTCAAGAGACTTCTGACGGAGATGAACAGCGGGGTTGGCATGTAGCAGGAACGTCGATCTTGGTTGATAAGTACCTGTCGTCGTACTATAATCTCATGTTCTACAACTTCATCACCTCCCTTAGCATCATACTGCTACGAACTAGTGGATTTTGTTCGATGTGGAGCCTATACGTATGGGCTTTGTCTGTGATCACGTTGATTACTATTATGGCAATGCATTTTATATTATAATATTTTAATAATAGTCAGCCAGTCATACTAAAAACATATCATTGGTACAATAAATTTTTACGGTGATTTTGGTCCTAGTGACGGTTGGGCTTATCATGGTCCACGCGAGCACTTACGTGAGCAAGATGCTATGCCCCACTTTTTCAAACTATGTTCATGTTTGACAATAATATTTTCCTTTTTCTATTTTATTTAACTGAGAGTTTCACCTATTAATCAAACTACAATTTCAACATCTTGAATATATACATATATTTAATTCTCATGTATCAAACAAAAAATTCAAAAAACTATAATTTTGATGTATTAAGAACCCGTTAGCGGGCCTTTAGGCGTAGCCCATTGCACTGTCTCACTAATATTACATTTAGAGATGAAATTCATCCTATATCAATTAATTAGTACCAATCAAGACCCAAAATTGCATTACATAAGCGATGACGCATGAGCATGAAGAAAAGATGCATCCACACAAATATTGAAATACACATATATTCGTTTATATCTATACTTTCACTACTACTATAAGTGTGGAGGACGTATACCTGATTGATGAATTTTGAGTGTAATAATTACTCATAAGTTATTTTACAAAGCTCTTTTATAACATACTTTCTGGTTTGCTTAGGTTCGGAATCCATCATTTCATGAAGTTGAACTCATACTCATTTTAGCATGATTTTAATGCGTTCCAAATTAATGTCATGGCAACATATGTATCTAATATAATAACAAGAAAACTAGTGTTCAGAAGAACCATACTCGACGTTTTTTTAGGATGAAGAGGAGTGAAACTGCACTTCTATTTTGCAGCGAAGACCACGGGGGTTCGCTGCAAATGTTAGCATCCAAGCAGCAAAACATAGGAAGAAGGTATGCTTTGTGTCAACATGGACCCCGAAGCTCGCCATTATACATACATACATACATATATATATATATAAGTTTCTTCTATAATTTCATTTCCATATATTTTATCATGAAACCATTTGATTTCTCCTATTTAACAATCTTAAAACATGATTGGTCGTTGCAATTTGTCATTGAACAAAAATTCTAAGAGATAGTGTTTCTGTTCGTATTGTTTTCAGATAGTGTTATTTGATCTCTAGAGATCTGGTCATATAAATTATTCAAAAAAGTAAAAAAGAGATGGTTCTACAAGCTTAACAAAGATCTAGATAGTTTCTAGTTCATTTAAGTAACTTACTGTGACCGGATCTATCATTTTTTAAAATTGAACTATAACCCTTATGAGCAGGAAATTAATACATTCTAAATTAACACCGTGGAAACAATGCATTTAATATATATAATAAGAAAATTACCTTCAAGAAGAACCATCTTGGACATTTTTGAGGATGGATAGGAGATTTGCACCTTTATTTGGCGGAGGGACCTATGAGTAAAACCTGGGAAAAAAGGTAAGAATTATGTCAACATGGATCTCCAAGTGCAACATCGTCATATATTTCACTTTCTTTAAAAAAAGAAGTTAAATCGCATTGTCTATTACGGAGTTGATTTTTCTTCTATTTGATGATTTTTTTAACAAATATTATTTTAATGTTAATATATTCACATATATATATATAGATAACCATATAAAATGGGTCCCTTTTAGTTTCAAGATTGAGAGGTCGAGTAAGAACAAATGTCGGTTGAATCCAGGGAAGTCGGGGTCGTGGCTGAGCAAGTGCTTTTAGCATCCACTTTTATTTGTACGCTCTGTCAAAAGTAAACAAATAAACTTTTTGCATCAATGTTTGCATGGCGTGCAGGCAAAAGAAAAATGTACATGGGACCATCTGTCTCGATTTCTAATTCACACCCATGGTTTTGAATTCAGGATTTAAGCAAAATAAATCAACATAAAAGATGAAACTGAGATTCTTGAAAGTTGTCCATGAATAAATATTGCAATACAACATCCAAGACATGAGTTTGACCAATAATTATTTATAACATCACCTTTTTTCTTCGAACGAATTACGATTTTAGGGACTATCCAAGTCCTGACTTTGAATAAGCATCGGTGAGGCTTCAGATGTTGCCTACTTTCCTTCTTCTATCGCCTTACAATCCATCTACCTTCAAAGCACGAGGCTTTCACTAGATTTTTTCTCTCAGAGGTATTAAATATTGGAAATTTCCACTTTTTTGTGGTGATTTCTATTCTTTTTTTTTTTTTTGTGGTTGGGAATTGGTCATTTGTGGTAGATTGAGTTTAGCTTATTTCGGGATCCATAATTCTAGTACTCGCATTTGACCTAGAGGTGATCTTTTGAAACACAATGACAATATCAACTTGTTGAAAAATATTGAAATTTGTTAATTAAAACTGATTGGAAATTCAAAAATGGAAAAACTTGAAAAATGAAATAATAGACAAAGTGTTTTTAGAAAACTCTCTTGATGTTGCAGTGCATATATTGGATACAATGTCTACCTTTCAGATTAAGCTAAACCTCAAGAAGAAAATCGTGGCTATATAGCACGGCATTAGAAAAAGTTAAATGTTTGAAATTTAAAAAATAAAATTATGCGACCCATTTTATTCTCAAATTAACCTAAACCTTTCAAATTTGATAAAGTAAATATTGTAATTTTATTTTATTCTTGAATTAAGTCTACCTTTTCAAATTTATAAATAAAATGCATATTATTTTATTTATTGAAGTTGGACAGAATATTAAAGTATGAAGTTACACGCTTAGACGACACATCCTACTTGATCTTTTCTTATCATGTAACTTCAAATCGACATAAATAGCTTTCATCAAAATTAAAGTGATTTTTTTCTAAAATTAACTTAATAATTTTCTCCCAATTTAAGATTGTTATTAGTCGTAAGAAATATTAAGAGAACATTATATAAAAAAAATTCAAGAAAATTTCTAAAGTACTTTTATCCTATGATAAATAAAAACCTATAAAGTATAAGTCATCTAAGCATTTACCGTTGGTTAAACGAATTAGGTTAATTCAATGGTCAAATAAAACAATGTGATTTTAATTTTCAAATATGAAATATTTGGCTTAAATGGAAATAATAAGAAATTACATCATTTTATTTTTAAGATTTTAAAATTACATTATTATACTTTTAAAAATTAAAATATTTGGTTTTTTTGATAAAAATGACAAATCATATACTTTTTTATATCATTAGTGTTAATATGATAATTTAGCACCACTCCTTCTCTCTCTCTCTTGAATAGCACCACTTTGTATGAAATTTTAAAAATAGCACCATTTTATGTAAAAAGTCCTTTTTACCCTTATTTTCAAATTTTCTCCCTTTCACTTTCTCTCCCATCCTCCCCACCGAGAAGCTCCAACTGAGGCGGATTCTGGACGGTTCGGTGGCATCGAGGCGTCGGCGTCGGCGTCGGCGTCGGTGGAGCTGGGTCAGTGGCGTAGGGCCTCGGTGGCGTTGGGTCGGGGGCATAGGGGCGTCGGCCGTCGTGGGCGTCGGTGGCAGCGGAGCATCGAGGGGCGTCGGGCGTCGGAGCATCGGGGGGCGTCGGGCATCGACCGTCGTGGGCGTTGGTGGCGGCGGAGCATTGAGGGGCGTCGGGCGTCGGAGCATCGGGGGGCTTCAGGCATCGGAGCTTCGGGGGTCTCGGAGGCATCGGGAGCATCGCGGTCATCGGGGGGCGGCGGGGTCGGTGGGCGGTAGGGCATGGGGGTTCTGGGCAGAAAAGAAGAGGAAGGGGAGGATGGCTGCAACGCGCAGAGGAGGAGGAAGAAGAAGAAGCTGTGGGCGTGAGGAAAAATGAGAGAGAGGAATTAGGTTTAGAATGAGAGGGGTGTTTAGGGAATTATGTAAAAAGTATATATATAGTAGTGCTAGTTTTTAAAATTGTTATAAAGCGATGCTAGTTATAAAACTCATTTTTTTATTAGTGTTAGAAAAAATTTCACCTCATTACCATATACATATACACAATATAAGATGTCTTCTTGTCAAGATTGAGAAGGCAACTCGAAATTATTTACCACATGGACGAGGGTTTTTTATTTTCTTTATACATTCATGGAAACTTAAATATGAATAGGGTGTGGATATATTTTAATTGAAAAAAAGCTAAATCACATTACAAGTTCCTTATTCTGTTTTTATTCTATTTCAAGATTTCAATGAGTCATTTAATGTTAATACATACAAAATCATATCAAAAGGGTCCCTACCAAGATTAAGAGGGCAAGTTGAAATTTTTATGTACTTGCGCAAGTGCTTTTGTTTTTCTTTTTATAAGATGAAAATTTAAAAGTTTGATTAGCAATGGAAACCGTAAGGTGATAAAAGTGTGGGTGTTTCGATTTAGTAAACAAGCTAATTCATATTATATGTTGATTTATTGTTTGTCAATTATATTTGAAGATTTTAAAAAAAATTATATTTGTAATCATAATTTTTGTTTCATATCTGTTTCAGACGCCGTTAAAGGATTTAATAATGTTGGTAACAACGTCATAGTCAGATGGATGAACAAAAATAAAATAAGCAACATGTAATGTGATTTAGTTTTTTCAATTGAAATCTAACCACACCCATTAATCATATTTAAATTTCCATTGATGTATACATAAAATTAAAAGCCCTTGTCCATTGGTTAAAAGTTTGGAGTTGCCTTCTTAATCTTGACAAGAACACATTTTGTACTGTGTATATTAATGGCTAAATTATATAAAAAAAGCATATGATTTATCATTTTTCTAAAAAAAATCCATTATTTCAATTTTAAAATACAATTATTTCATTTCATTTTCTTCTCAAATTAAACCAAATCATTAAAATTTTGAAAATAAAATTGCGTGATTTCTTGCTATTCTCAATTTAAGCCGTATATTTCATTTGAAAATTGAAATCAATTGAAATTATATTATATTATTTTACTATTAAATTAGACTAAGTCATTTAACTTGACGTTAAATGCTTTGGTGACTAATGCTTTATAACGTTTTTTTTATTTAACACAAGATACAAGGATATCATAAATTTTCTTTAAATTTATAGTAATTTTTTTTATATAATGTTCTTTTAATATTTTCTCATAATTAATAGTAATCTTTAGCAGAAAATTATTAAGTTAATTTTAAACAAAATTACGCTACTTTTGATAAAAGCTAATTAGGCTGATTTGTACTTATCATATAAGAAAGGACCAAGCAGGATGTGCCATGTAAGCATGTCACTGCATATTTCAATATATTTGTTCAACTTCAATAAATAAAACATTATGCATTTCATTTGATAAACTTAAAAAGTTTGACTTAATTCAGGAATAAAATGAAAATACATGATTTATGTTTTTATCAAATTTGAATTGTTTGACTTAATGCAGGAATAAAATGATGCCACATGAAATCATTGTTTGAATTTTTTTAAAAAAGTGCAAATCATTTAATCTTTGTGTAATTAACACAGTATAAAAACATAATAAGGTGCCTCTACCATTTTTTAAAGCTCTATACTATTCTTATTCTCTAAACGACGGTAGATAATAATTATATTTATCAATAATAATCCAAAATTAATGATAGTGGGAAGCATTGGTCAAAAGACCATTAATATTTAATAATAATAATAACAACAACAATAATAATAATTGAATTACATGTATAATAGAAGATGATGAGTTAAGAATGTATAAGATAGTAACATTACTTCATATATGCGAGGGTTCTTAGCGATGAATTCCGTGTTATAAAGCTGACTCTCCTCTTGGGCATTATATTTAAGATACGCTTTGTAGTATTAAGAAAGTTTTCTAAAAAGACTTTGTGATGCAGCGGGGCGAGCGGGATCGATGATCGCGAGTAGATCGAACCTCATTGATTCGCAAGAACGCCGAGGAAACGAACAAACGGAGATAAAAATATCAACTTTATTAATCTGATCAGTTAGATGGCACAATAGCCAGAAACATCAATAAATCGGAAAAAACCCCTAGACACTGAACAATGAAAATTACGAAAAAGACCCACAAGAAATAGAAATTACAAAAACGCCACTAAAAACGAAAAAACATAAAATTGATGACCTAAATGACGGAATTTGACCAAAAATCATCAGAGCGTATTGCAAAGCAATACATCTTGCTCAGAAACCTGTTTCCATACAAAAAACTATACTTATTTGTTGAAAACGGACACCAATGCCTGTTCGGTCAAACCGGTCAAACGATTTCTTGAACGCTTTCTAAAACTTCGGGTGATCCAATCTTCCCATGAAATCGAATTCCATCTAGACCGCATCATTCCCCCTAGGGTGAAGGAGATTCGTCCTCGAATTGGACAGGAGGTCATCATTCGATAGTGAGGCCGATTGGGAAGAGCAGCCCTAGGCACCAAATTAATCTGGTGCTGAATGTCGTGCATGGGCATTAGATCATCGGGTAGGGAGTTGGGGAAGACATCCACAAACTTGGCTAGCAGTGGCTGAACTGCAGTCAGAGCACTAGGATCTTCCCATGAAATCAAATTCCATCTGGACCGCATCATTCCCCCTAGGGTGAAGGAGATTTGTCCTCGAATTGGACAGGAGGTCATCATTCGATAGTGAGGCCGATTGGGAAGAGCAGCCCTGGGCACCAAATTAATCTGGTGCTGAATGTCACGCATGGGCAGTAGATCATCTGGTAGGGAGTCGGGGAAGACATCCACAAACTCGGCCAGCAGTGGCTGAACTGCAGTCAGAGCACTAGGAACCGGATCATTGAGCTTGTTCAAGAGCACGAAAGCAACTCCAGATTCCACCATAGCTTGCTCGAAAGGCGCCCTAGCCAAAAGCGTGTTACTGTCCCCAACACTGGTTAGTTTGTTGGGTAGTAGCACTATCTTTTTCCCTCTGAACAGGAAGGAATACGTATTGGCTTGGCTGTCATGGATGGCCTCATGGTTGAACTGCCAGGGCCGCCCAAGTAACAGATGGCAAGCATCTATTGGTACATAGGTAGCTCCAATCGAGAAAGAAACCAGGACCCGATCTGACACGGTGACTTCTGTGCCTCCCTTCAGCCATTCCAACTTATACGGCTTAGGATGTTTTTCCACTGGCAGGCCCAACTTGTCCATTGCCACGTTAGATAAAACATTCTCACAACTCCCAGAATCAATAATGAAGCGGCAAACCTTACCACCAGTCGTGCAGGTGGAAGCGAAGAGAGCCGTGCGTCGCCAGTCCTCTTCTGGGACACGAGGACTCAAGAAGGTCCGACGGAGCATCAGCAGTGGACCTACATCGCCCTCATCAATTTCTTCTTCAGCGTCTGCATTTGGATCCTCATCGTAGGTGGGCCCTGAATCAAATTCAGCATCCTCGGTCGTATCAGTCACGAATAGGCCACAACTACCGGGCTTCGCTTTGTGGCACTCAGACTGTTTGTGACCGATTTCCCCATAAGCAAAGCAACGAATCGCACTAGTCGGTCGGTTCTGTGGGTTTCTGCCAACCGCAAGAGGCCTGAGGACGAGTCGGTCGCGGTTGCTGCTCTGATGACGAACTGCCACTTGGCTGGTCCACGGGTCTACTCGGAATTCCAGCCCGACAGGCTAACTGCTTCTCAGCCTGTAATGCTCTCTGGTGAGCCTCAGATACCGTCAACGGATCAAACATGTTGAGGACGTCCTGGATCTGTAACCGGAGACCGCCGATATACCTGGACACTAATTGGGTCTGTGTCTCCGTAATATCAGTTCGTGCAAGTAATTCATAAAACTCACCCGTATACTCATCAACAGAGCGGGTTCCTTGGCAGAGGAGTTGGAAACGCTGGTACAGCTCGCGCTCATAGTTATATGGGAGGAAGGCCGCCCGCAGATGCTTCTTGAACTTATCCCAAGTACCGATTTTTTCCTTCCCCATACGAATTCGGTTCCGCTTGGT
>JAOYND010054095.1:0-11505 GCA_025802135.1 Lagerstroemia fauriei | reverse complement strand
CTACATACCTGCATTCCTTTCCAAAGATGACAGCATGAACAATTATCTTTGTAATTTTGATTCAGAAAATTACCATAGTTTCCATTAAAAATTTCACCAATCAGACTATTTCTTTTTCTTTATGTATAGAAAGGGCACATAAATTTAAAATAAGATAGATTGAAGAAAAATAGAGGGGCACATGGAGTCCCACTGATATGAATTGAATCCAATATCTCTTAGTTCCAAGTCGAGAATAACATTATGTCAAACCCTCGTTCTCAACCAAATTATTTCTTTTAGTAAGTAAGTAAATATCCATGATGTTTTAGATAAGATGACTTTTTCTTTTTGCCACGACAAGGCTTTATTTAAATTAATAGTTTTTTATGCCCAATCCACCACAGCACTATGGTAGACAAAACTTGGGATAATTGACATGGTGTAAAACCTTTATTGGATATAACATTTTGATATAAAAATAAAAAAATATAACGTTTAACTACAAAATCTTTTAAAAATGTAATACTTAGTATATTCTATCACTTTTTCGTTAAACATTGTTAGTATTTTCTTATGTGGCATGTCTAAGTGTCCAAAACTAATGACGTGGATAGTTTATTAGAATAACTAGATGACGTGGCGCCAAGTAAAATATTTCTTAATTAAAAAATAAAAAATAAGGGGAGACTGGCCGGTGGCTGCCTACCGACCCCCTCCCCTCCGACGACCTCGTCTAATGCCAGCTGACCTCCGGCATGGTCACCAGAAGGGGAGGGGGTTGGTGGGCAACCTCTAGCCGAACTCCCATTTTATACCCCACCAGAGTGGGAGGGGTCAGTGAAGGGAGCCCTGGCCGATCTCCTAACTACAAATTTGAAGGAAAAAAGTAAGTTGGACGGCTAGGGTTTCACGGGAGGGAGGAGGAGAAAGAAGGTAAAAGGAAGAGCACACGCTAGTTGTCTTCTATTTTTCTGGACCATTTGATAAAGTGATAACATTATCCTAGTGATTTAACACTGAGATTTTGATAGCCTTTGAGATATTGAAAGCCTTCAATGGTTCAAATCGTAGTATATACCTTCTTTCCCACCAACTGATTTAAAAACGAAACACCCAACCACCAAAGCAAGTATAATTAATTTGTATGGATATTACAACAAAAAAAAAATCACCGATCTCATTCACTCCTCCTTATTCTTCCTCATTCTCCCTCCCGTAAAATTCTAGCTACCTACCTTGAATTTTTTTTAAGACTTGTAGTCTATTCCAGATTGGAATAGATATTCCTTATTTTTTTCATTGGAATTGGATGAGGAATAGAAATTCTATTCCCCATCCAACTCTCCCAGCCAAATATATGTTAACCCTCAAAAGTGGCACAACTCTCCACCCAAATTACAAAAATAGCACCAAGTTACAACAAATTTGAGAAATAGTACAAAGTTGTACTAATTGTCATGTTTGCCCCTTAATTTGTCATCTTCCTCCCTTTTCTACATTATTTTTAATTTTCCTCTTCTACTTTCCCTCCAAAAGCTTTCCCTCCCTCTCTCCTCTCTCTCCCAGCACAATCTTACAAAATCTCTCCCAACTCCGAGCTGCCCGAGCCAACCCCAAGCTACCGAGCTGCCCGAGCCAATAGAGTTTGACTAAGGCATTGGTCATCGGGACCTATTTTTCCCTCACCGGGACCTTTTTTGCCTCACCGAGACTTATTTAACTAAGAAGAAAAATAGAGATTCTAATGAAATCTGATTAAGGCATTAGTCATCGAGACCTATTTTTCTCTTACCATGACCTATTTTTCTCTTATCATGACATATTTTTCCCTCACCGTGACCTATTTAACTGAGAAGGAAAATAGAGTTTCTAATAAAATCTGACTAAGGCATTGGTCTTCGAGACCTATTTTTCTCTTACCGAGACCTATTTTTCTCTTACCATGACCTATTTTTCTCTTATCGAGACCTATTTTTCCTTCATCATGACCTATTTAACTGAGAAGGAAAATAGAGATTCTTATGAAACCTGACTAAGGCATTGGTCATCGGGGGGTTTTTTTTCTTGTCGTGACCTATTTTTCTCTTATCGGAACCTATTTTTCCTTCTCCAAGACCTATTTAACTGAGAAGGAAAATAGAGATTCTAATGAAATCTGACTAAGGCATTGGTCTTCGAGATCTATTTTTCTCTTACCGGGACTTATTTAACTGAGAAGTAAAATAGATTTTCTAATGAAATCTGACTTAGGCATTGGTCATCGGGACCTATTTTTCTCTTACCTGGACCTATTTTTCCCTCACCAGGACCTATTTAATTGAGAATGAAAATATAGTCTCTAATGAAATCTTACTAAGACATTGGTCTTCGGGACCTATTTTTCTCTTACTGGTACATATTTTTCTCTTACCAGGACCTATTTTTCTCTTATTGGGACCTATTTTTCTCTTACCGAGACCAATAACATCGTTAATAACACCATTAATGGGACCCGTTCAAGTGAGACGGAAAATAGCATCAGTAAATATGATAAATTTCCCAACAAAATATTCCACTCAACAAACAGTATAATCCCAACAAATACATAAAAGTCCCAACAAACAGTATAATCGAGCCCGGGAGCGACTCTGGGAGCAACGGTAGACGGGAGCTCGGGGGATCGTAGCAGCAGCTCGGCTCGGGGGCTCGAGGCCTCGGGGTAGCAGATCGGGGGCTCGGGTCACCAGATTGGAGCCTCGGGCAAGCAGATCAGGGGCTCGGGGCAGCAGATCAAGGGCTCAGTTCGGGGGCTCAGGCTCGGGGAGGACTCAGGGAGGTCTCGGGTGCTCCGGTCAGAAGCTGGGAGGCGGGCTCGGGCTCGGGTGCTCAGCGGCGGGCTCGGGCTCTTGTGCTCGGGGGCGGGGCTTGGGCTACGGTGCTTGAAGGAGAGAAGGAAGGAAGAGAATGGAGGAAGACAACAGACGAAAGAAATGGCAGAATTGAGGAGGAAGGGAAGGAGAAGGGAGAAATTAGGGTTAGCAATGTGGAGAGTTATGTGGGGATTATTGGAAAAGTGATTAAAAGGAAATTTAAAGTAGTGCTACTTTTACAACTATTTATAAAATGGTGTTATTCTTGAAACTTTCTCTCCAAACAGTGCTACATATATTTTCACCTCGCCAAATATAACATAATGATTTAGATGAAACTGATAAATTTGCAAAAATTTGAGAACCAAAAGTGTTATTTACCTTTAATTTTTATACAAATATTAAATCGATGAAGGGCTTTACGCCTCACGAATAATTATCAAGGATTGAGCAAAAGTACAGTTCTTTTTATATTTTTTTTTTAAAAGGCACTTTTTGAAGTAATTACAGAAGTATCGTTTCTAAAATGCCAACTAAGTTGGCGTTTTCTTCACAAACTATAATTAGGTGAAAACGCCAACAAGTTGACGTTTTTTATACAAGGTAAAAATGCCAACTTAGTTAGCTTTTTCCATTTGAACAGAAAACGCCAACTAAGCTGGCGTTTTCGTTGTAACAAAGAAAACGCCAACATGCATTTTCCTTTCACCATAGAAAATAACAACATTTAAAAAAACCTTTAACCTACAAACGCCAAAGGACAGCAACATTTCAAACTTATTCAGATATACTACTTTCACAAAAATCAAGTTTATCAAAATATTCATAGAGTAATTACAAATATCCCAAATCATCATAAATGTTAACGAAGTCATCATCTACTTATTCTTAAATCTACTCCTTCGGTATTGATGTTTCAGAGCCAATCTGCTCTCTTCGCTCGGACCTGCCTTGTTCCATGGACGGGGATCTATCCGAGGTGAAGTCCTATGATGTTCTGGATCCCGGTGTCTTTCTGGAGGAGACAGGGTAAGCGTAGCGTGACCTGATAAGTATACAGCCTCAGGAGTGAAGAATGATGGGACTTCGGCATCATCAAGTAGATGAGAGGGAAGTGGAACTTCGTCTTCATCAGGTGGAGGAGAGGGAGGTGGACCCTGAGGCAGGGAAGGAGACCTAGGTGGAGATGCATGACGATCCCTAGCACGACCCCTACCACGACCTGCTGGAGGTCGATCAAAATGTGGCTCATCTTCCTCGCCAGGCTGATCGGGGTGGTGGAGCATCACACCTCCATAGCCTCTAAGAAGATGCTTCCCACTGTTTCAGTCAAAGCACAGTACATTAACATTAACAAAGAAGTCATTAACAATATGATATTACAGAAAGCATGAGTTGAGTTGTTTCTTACCACAGCCCCGAACATGGCTCAGATGCGTCCAATATAACGCCTGATCACTGCATGGTACCAAACGTAATATTGATCGTTTGAACTGTCTGGGAATGTCTCATCATGCTCGATATGGACGATATAATGCGCACGATCATGCCACATACGGACGTATGGGTTGTGCCGCGTAATCCAATCCTCGTCCATCTTGCCCCTAAGATCGAGTTGATGGATCTCTTCCACGGTATCACATGGTGGTGGTATCATACCACCAAACTGGCGAAGGACTCGATCTGGAAGGCGCCACTCCACTATGTTGAAACATATGAGAGGCGCCCGAGCACGCCAAACGTCACGGCCCTCGAGACAATAGTCTGGTAGACTGATGATATCTTGGGTGTACGACCCCCATGTAATCTGCATATGATATATTTAATTAGTATGCAATAATATATAATATGAAAAGCACAATGAATAGATAATTCATCTTACTTGCTCAGGTGCTTGCAGATCTAAAGCGTCGCGGTACTGGCGAATGTGAGTGCCATCTTGTGTTAAATCAAAAGCAGTAGCCCATCGGCATGCAAGAGGCTGACCCTCTACCTCATCTGTAGAGTGATGAAGAGGGGAAATATGAGGGAACCTCTCCCACACCCATGCCTGTAAAAGAACTAGGGCACCTCCCAACTCATGGGTCTTGGTATCTGCAGCACGACATAGCTGCCTATATAACCAAGCTAGGCAAGCGCCTCCCCAGCTGTAACCACGTGCATCAACCAAATCTTCTAGCAGCGGGAGAAACATCTGGGGGACAAGGCTAGAAGACTTGTCAGGGAAAACTATGCTACCCAGCAGTTCAAGGATGTACGCCTGCGCATGCTATTGGACAGTCAACTCATCAGCTTCTTCAGGCAAGTGGCCGAAATTGCGCTATAACCAAGATACTCTAACACGGCCACCTGTCATGCTGCGGGCGTCGGGCCTACGTCCGAGTAGCTGTTCGCAAAGGTCTCCTCAGTCGAGACAAGTGCTGCCAGTGACTACATCACCATCAACTGGCAAGACGAGCAGAATCGATACATCTTCCAGAGTAATCCCAACCTCTCCATGTTGCATGTGAAAGGTATGAGTCTCCGGTCTCCATCTCTCCACTAGAGCTGCAATCATGTCCCAATCAAGTTGCCCTAAACGGATCTGGGAGATGCCCTAGAAGCCGGCCTGCTCGACATATGGCATTATTTGGGGGGTAAGTCTATATCAAGTTGTCGCAATGTGGAATCCCGTCGACAACATACGAGCCATAACGAGTCCTGAAAACAACAAAGAATATAAAATTTTTAACATGAGCGCAAGTTTAATAAACATGAAGTGCATGCATTTAGAACTTCATATACCTGACCAACCCAGACGGCTTGTGACTAATGTCTATCCTGTTGTCTCAATAGTGATGTATCTGCTGGACCTGAATCCATCTGCAAGAACCTTACATTTTAATATAGTGTGTAAACATGCACTAAACATCGTACAGTTTATTAAAGTTGCTACATTAAATAATTAATTTCTATATAATTAAAGTTGCTAGAACCTTGGACTTTCTTCTGTTCAGGTCAATTTCTTTTTGTGGCCTCCCTTTCTACAAAAAGAACATGTGATCGATGTGGACGGATCTCTAAGGTCCATTTCATTATGATATCGCTTGGACCTTAGTCTGCCAACACCTCAACGGAGTGAAGGATCTGGATGAATTAATGGGGTCTGCACATGTTCCCAAGTGTCCTTGTCACCTAGAGGATAGAAGGTAGCTTGGTAACAACTTTTTTGATGCGTCCGCAGGTACCACGGCCCCATAGCTTGAGTGTTGTCAACTCGAATGGAAGCCAAAGCAGCCATTGCATGAGAACATGATATTCGATATGTCTGCCATTTATTGCAAGTGCAACGACTATCATTTATACGAACTCTGTGTTCCCGAACACCTGTGGTGCCATACAATGTAATCCTCTCGCCGGTGACAATCTCAAATATACCATTATGTCGATCAAAAGATTTCACTTTGTGCCTATTGGCAGCGTCCCGCCATTTCTGAATCCTTTCATTTGCCCACAGTGTAAACGATTCTCCTCTACTAATACATGTTGCAGCATCATTGTATCGGATCTGAAAATAATCGACACAGTTATAGAAGATCTTCTTCACCAGCGCCGACACAGGTAAACACCTTGCATATTTTAATACGGCGTTGTAGCTCTCACTAAGATTTGTTGTCATGAAACCATATCTGAAGCCCCCATCATGTGCTAGTGTTCACCGCTCAAGAGGGATATTTGCAAAGTAATTCAGTACAGAATCTTTTCTTTTTTTAACTTCTTCCATATAGCGGATAAACTTACGTGGCTGAGCTTACAAGGCTACTGCAGTGACAAGTCTTTTCAATGGTTGGCTATTGTGAACCTTGTTAAAGTTGCTAGCCACATGTCGAATACAGAATCACCATTCTGCAAATGGAGGCAACCATCCCACCCTTTCATCCATCATCGCACTAACAATTCCAGCGTGTCGATTAAAAATAAGACATAGAGTCTCCGGCCTTCCGCCAACAACGTGCTCATTCAACTGCATTAGAAACCATAACCAGGATCCAAACGATTCCTCATCAACCAATGCAAAGCTTAGTGGGATGATATGATTCGCGCCATCCATGGTACACGCAATCAATAGCTTGTGGCCATACTTCCCACACAAGAAGATCCCATCTATACTGACTACTGGCCTACAAGATGAAAATGCAAAAACACATGGCCTGAAAGTCTAAAACACCCTTCGAAATATCACTTCGTCATCTCTGTCAATTTCGTGAAACTGCCAACTAACATATGATCCTGGATTTGTCAACTCAATGGCACGAAGAAGTTGCAGTAGCTCCATGTACGAATCGTCCCAATTACCATATACCGCTTTGATGGCTCTTCTCTTCGCATCCCAAGCCCTCTTCCTTGTTACCATGTACCCAAATGTGTCGACAATTGTTTAACGCAATATAGAAACCTTCACATCGGGTGTTTCCCTAATTTGATTTATAAAGTATCGACTCATCAACTTAGAGTCTAGTTGTGGATGGTCTTGAATAAGCATTGTATTAACACATGTATGTGGTCCTACAACTTTGGCAACCACAAATCCAATGTCTGTGCGTTTTTGGAATGCACAAAGTCACCATCTACACCTTTTGTGCTTCTTAGAACAAGACACTGACCACACCTTCTTATCCGACTCATCAACATGGAAGTTATGATGATGCTTTATGTGGTGTACTGTGAGGCCAGCCCAATGGGCTCAGCCCATTAAAGGCCCACATACAAATTAAAAGCCTGATTGACAGAAGATTGCAGCTTAGTGTCCCCACCGCCACACGTGTCCTGCACATATGTGTGTCACCGAACGAATTTATTCATTTTCGGCAAAACAATCAAAAGAATAAACGAACAACGGAGAGCGAGAGAGAAAGACAGCAGCGAAACGGAGACGACGGGAGATTGACGGTGAGAAAATTGAAGGTAACTTAGGTTTAATTCGAATCAAATAAATTATATTACTCAATGTTATATACATAATTTAGTAGGATTTAGTTAAAATAATGCATTTCTACGAGTTTTAACATAACAAGTGAAAGTCGTAGAATCAATAAAAATAGAATGGATAACGTCGTAGAATAATTTTCGGGACCATTTTCAATATAAGTATATATGATATATCTTAATTCTGTTATTAATGATATGATAGGAACTGAGGAGGTCGAAAATAAACACCTTGCGGATCCAGCATAGTGAAGAAATTGCTCGAAAGGGGTTGTGAGTACTCTTTTCTGTTGTAGAAAAATTCATAATATCTTATATATTTACGCCAGCGTTCATAGCAAATATCGCATGGCTGAGGCTGGCATGGTTCATTTCCTATGCATATATATATATATATATATATAAAGTAATTGCATGACAAATTATACACCATGTCCAAGAGCATATTTGCATGCGCACGTAAATTGGAAATGCCGTGAATTATATACCATTTACTAAAAATCGATACGTCGGATTGAGATTGCTGTTAACTGCCATAAAATTTGTATGTCAGTGTGTGCATTATTATATGTATTTTGCATTATTGTATGTGATTGTAAATAGCCATGGTGACCGCTAAGCCGGCGGACTAGAAATGGGCTAGAAAAAGAAAAGAAAAGAAAAGAAAATATAAAGAAAAAGTGGAAAGAAAGAGATATTTAAATTACCGTTGATCTCCAGCGATGTAAAAATGTAAGATAATAAAATTTGCTCTTACCGTCAGAGGGTAATGGGCAGCCCCCGCAGAGTGTGGTGTGTAGACGAAGGGCACCGGGATATGGGAGGAAGAATATATTGATTGAGGCGCGGGGTCACGGTATCGTCGGAGAGAGGCAGTGTCGATACCATCATAACTGTGTCGCAGAGGGAGTGCGACCCCATGACTATTGTTTGTTATGATTGATTGTATGCATTGCATATATAGTATTTGTGGAATATAATAATTGTTATCCCTATGGTGATTCGATAATTCATATCGTACCGATAATTTTATTTATACGATTATTCTACTTCAGAAATTTGTACTCACTGAGCCCGCAACTCACCCCCTGCGATATTTTCTTTTTCAGATAAATAGAGAAAGGACAAGCCGCTTAGCTGCCATTTTTGTATCGGGAATCGGCGTTAAGCCTTTTTGATAACTAGGTTATCAGGGTATATATAGTAGAAGTTTGAAGTTTCTGTATACAATGTTACGACCTGAAATTTTTGGTTGAATTGTTTATGTAGTATAGAAAAGATGTGTTATGAGTATGAATATGATACTAGATGAGAGGTTATCTGAATAGACATTTATAACAGGTATATTGAGTATGGAATATTGTGAAAAATAAGAGGAAATTCTACCGAAATTTCGGGTCGTGACATGTACCTTCACAGTATATATCAAATCTTCTTTTCTTTGAAAGCGCATCCCTTTTTTAAACTCATCACCAAAACTCACGTATGAGTTGATAAACGATGTTCCTCTTTAAAGGTTACATACCCATCACCACCATTCCTTCTATTGAAGAAAGGAATCGGGCCTTGAATGGATGCGTAATTGGACTGATGCATGAAACATTGTCCCAATGCAGCATTGCTCGGTACATCATGTAGAGACTCTAGTAAGAGTTCTACTGATGTATCAAAGTCAAAATGAGCGGATGTGCCACCAATCTCCTTGTTCGCCTCATCCACCTCAGGAACCTCCTGTAATGCTTCATCAATTTGTCTCTCGATATCATTGCCGACAATGTTATTACGAAGCGGCTCTGGAGGAGCTTGAGAGGTCGAAGTAGTCATAGTAGCAACATTCCTCCTATCTTATTCCACCGTTAAGGAAGGGCTATCATGTACTTTCACATACAACTCTTGATGAACAAGTTCACTTCTCGCTTCAGCTGTTCGGATAAGACTAGCCACATCATCATCTTCGGTGATAGGTACCAAAATATACTTCGGTGGCATTCTACTTGATTGATAAGTCATCACATCTCTATGAAACACCTCCACTTCATACGCATTTGGATTAACTTTAATCGCTTAGTATATCTCTTGCAACAATTCCTCAAATCCAACACCATTCTTCACCGATATTCTTTTCACCGGATCCTTGTCATAGTATGGACCATGTTCACCATGCAATATATTCCCATGGGCAAAAATCAACAGTTCCACGTAGCTCACCATTTTCACAGCACTAAATGCATCAAAACTCCATCAGGTACTTCACTTCAATAAGATAATTATACACAATTTTCAATCACCTCAATTTGGGGCATTTCATCGAACAACTCATATGCAATCATATTCTATTGCTAATTGACATTAATCTAAGGACATTTTAACTCAAGGACGACAATAATAGCTGTAACTATGCAAATCAGTAATGAGAGGCCACAAATTAATTCAGACATATCACAAACCTTAGGTAGGAAGCAGCTGCGGTGGGACGCTCGGGCAGGGAGCTGTGGGACTGTTTGCAGGTCGGGTTTGGCTGCTCGGGTGCTGCCTAGTTAGAGAATCCCCATCAATCATTAGAGTCATGAAACGACATGGAAAGGCTTGAACACAAAAAAGAAAACATGAACTACGAAAGTGCAACCTATCCCACAAGTAAATTCCTAATAACTGTGAATTGGCCGCATCAACATGCAACAACCAACATGCAAGAAATCATATTGGTCCTATCCATCTAACCAATGACCAAAACATGCCATGAATGAATTGACAGCTCCAGGCAATTCCACCAGAATATCCTGATGATTATAATTCAGATTTTCAAAGTAACAACATTAGATAATCCACCAAGGTTCCATTCTTTCAGAAACAAACAAATGGATATGCCCAGAAAATCATCACACAATCAGAAACCAAATCCCAACTAAAATCAACCCAAATTTCCTACACCAATCAACCAATTGATTGAGAGAGAATTATAAATAGAGGGAAGCAATTCGAAGATCGTTACCTAACTTACCGAGGCGTGCAGGCGGCTCGGCCGAGGCTCTGTTGCAGGGTGCTTCGCGGCGGCTCGGTGCAGGCTACTCAGGGCTCGGTAGAGGCTACTCGGGGCTCGGTAGAGGCTACTCGGGGCTCGGTGCAGGCTGCTCGAGGCTAGGTGCAGGCTGCTCGGGGCTAGGTGCAGGCTGCTCGAGGCTTGGTGCAGGCACTAGGGCTCAGTGGAGGCTGCTCGGGGCTCGGTTGCCACTGCTCGGGACTCGGTGCAGGCTCCTCGACGACGGCTCGGTGCAGGCTCCTCGACGACGGCTCGGTGCGGGCTCCTCGACGGTGGCTTGGTGCAGGTTGGTCGGCGGCGGCTCGGTTGCAGGGGGCTCGGCTCGGCGGTGGCTCAGGTGCAGAAGATGGCTAGAGGCTGGAGCAGAAGATGAAGAAAAATGCCCTAAGTGTCTTATAATTCAAGTTAAAAAGAAAACGCCAACTTAGTTGAAGTTTTCAGTACAATAAAAAAATGAAAACTTTCTTTGTTGCAAATTTTAAAAGAAAACGACAACTCTGTTGGCGTTTTCGAAACGATATTACCGTAATTAGTTTAAAAAGTGCCATTTTTAATCTTTTTTTCATAATTAGTTCAATAATTATCCTTCGGGCAGGCAGATGATGACTACAATGAAAAGCACATAAAATTTGACTAAAATAATAAGGCGGCAGATAAAGATAAAATGTG